>JAECUM010019054.1:0-54199 GCA_016617855.1 Megalonaias nervosa | reverse complement strand
GACTGGCAAACTTGTAAACAAAATATATAACAACAGAATTTAAGACCCATATTTGCCACACGCCAAATTCTGATTGTCAGTTAGAAGAATAGACTAACTCTGGTCTGCATTGTTCCTGGGTACAATTTTCACTCAGCGTACTATAAACAAAATTTTTGTAACAAGTGAACAAACCTTGGTAGAGAAATTTGGTAAGTGACGGACTCTCAATATTTATCAACACTGATGAATTAACATTCCATCACGTTAGATTATTTGTGGCAAAAATACAAGTGACTGCAGTAAAACTTGAAAATGTGTAACCAAAGTGAAGAGAGACATACTCAAGTCACCCAGCTTGACAGTGCAGTGGTTAGGGTTGTTTGTTTGTTTGTTTGTTTGTTATTTTGTTGTTGTTGTTATTTTGTTGTTTTGTGGTTTTTAGGGTGGTTTTTTTGTTTGTTTTTTTTTTGTTGGGTGTTTTTTGGGGTGGGTGGGTGGGAGGGGATGATTTTTGATTTTGTTTTCTTTTTGTTCTGTTGTTTGGGGGGGGGGTCATATAATCTGCCGGTAATATACTTAGCAATTATTTTATGAAAATCTGAACTTTATCTTAGAAGTAATACAGACTCCACATTTTGAATTTCAGTCAAAAAGACCCAACATGTTACATTGTTACATTTCTCTACCCGTCATGTTAAACATAAAACGTCAGTTAGTGCAAGGACTGGCAAACGTTGAAACAATATTGATGAATGAACATTTTACGTCACAATGAATTATTTTAGCAAACACAGAACTGGCTGACAGTAAAGCTAACAAATCTGTAAACCAAACTGAAGACAAAAATTAAGCCAAACTAAGAATGAACTGGGGATTGATTGCAGATGTGTTGTCTGTAACATACGTAGCAATATTTAGCGAGGATCTTATAATCCCCTTGGAACTAATACAGGCTCAACATATTTGTCCATGCTAAATTTTCATACAGCCTATACACCTTTTACCCTATTAACATAGAATTCCCACAGGACCCAAAGTGACACACTACAGTACTCTTGAAGGAGAAACAAAATTAATTGTTCACTTAAGCTTTATTGTTTTTTTTTCTCCGATTTTTTTCTAGCAAATGCTAGAAAACATTACAATTGTACCTACCGATTTTAATATTTGTGCACGAAAATTATCGCTGTCTTTAAAATTATCTAAAATTAAATTGCATCCCTTGTTAATTGTGTTTGTACAAAATTTATAATCAGTGTTGAAAACCTAATTCACCCAACAAATGATTTCATATTTCTCATAAATGCGTAATTATAAATAAATAATAGGTGATTTACTTGCTTTTTTTCTGAAAATATTTTCACCGATTATTTCAAAAGGGGCCAGTAAACGATCATGTTTGTCTATTTTCCCTCTAAAGACTTCATATACTTAGATGAACTATAATACAAATTCACATTTTGCATTTGTCGTATATGATTTATGTTCCACCTTGTAGTCAATGATTCCAAATCAGTATCTCAGTCTCTATTCTCGATAACTTTTTCTTCTATTACTATGTCAAGATAGAGAAATTTAATACGTAATCACCGCCATATAATTTATTTTAATGTGGATAACATCTCCATATTTACAGTCTTTTCTAAAAGAAATGCTACTTCAACTTGTTTCATTTCTGCTGCTTTATACGATATCCACTCTAGTTTCGAAAACTGCTCTGAACAATCATTGTTATGCTCTTTTAATTTAAAATAAATACCGAATACCAGCATAAAAAGCCAAGTATTACTTTGCATGCGTGTGTATGTCATTTGGATTTTTAACGTAGCTTTAACAAATTTTCAGCCATATCGCTACGATGTCTGCAGTGTGACAGTTTATAGTGATGTCTAGCACTGGGGCATCATGCCGCAGACATTTAGCTTTATGTTCCATCCAGTCCATTATCCTGACACCAAGCCGACCAGTCCTAGCACTAACCTCTTATAGCTGAGCGCCAAGCGAGGTAGCTGCTAGTACCATTTTTAAAAGTCTTTGGTAAACTCGGCCGCGGTTCGAACCTGCGACCTCCCGCATCCGATAGGATATATATTTTATGCTGTATTAAAAAAACGTAGATTTCTCGTCAAAGAAGTCATGTTCCTTTTCACAAGAACACCCAGTATATATGCATTTTGCATTCCAACCTGATAAATTCTACTTTGTACAGAGACAGTAAAAAGTGTCTGATCTCCATCTAAAGCGAACATAACCGAAATTGGTTATATCGGTATTGCATGCTGTCGAAGACAAAGACAAAGTAAAGTCAATAAAGACTTGATTTCGGAAGGAAAGAAATATTCAGAAACCTAGATTCTGAATTCATCATTAAATATGACGGTAGTCTTGGCTTATCGATTTATCACTGACATCAGTCTCATTCCAGAAGAACTGGTCTATGAATGTTTGATCCCGTTCTCTTATTTTATGCTTTACAATGTCAAAAGTAGTATTTATTATTCATTTATCAAGCGCACTGGGGAAAGAAGCAATCCATGCACGGGAAGTTTGTGTTGTCTTGGAAATAGAGTAATGCTGTCTCCAAGGGTTTATTTTCTATGTTTGGGTGGAATTTTTTGGGTTTATTTTCTTTAATTTTATTTTATTTTTTTATTTCTTTGCTTTGTTTTGTGTTTTTAAGGGGTTGTGGAGGACTATTCATCGAGTTTAGAAGGATCCAAATCAAAGAAAGTATTGACGCTATTCAGCCGTTGGTAAATATGTATGGATGCTCCCTCAGTAGGATGCAGTGATGAAAATTGTGTGTAATCGTGATGAAATCGAACCCTAACAACAAGGAGAGTGATTAAGTCCTCTGCGTTGTGTCACTTCTGGCCGAAATTAAACCTTGCATTTCTTCTTCCTGAGTGCTTTGTCCACACTTGACAGAAGCGGTTAGCCGAGTAATGAATCAAAAAACTATTTGGATTATACAAATAAAGCCAGCGTTTATTTAAGCATTCCTATAAAGCCATCGATTCTAGATAGAGAAGGATTTATCACTAGATATAATTCAAATTGAATTCTCATTTTTTACGGAACTTTGGGAATTGTGGACGTTGAAGAACAACTTTCGTTTTTGCCTGTTCATATAAATCTGTCATACTCCATCTTTATTAAAGGGTCAATACAGAATATCTTGAACAAAATTATACATAATGATATATATTTTGCTTTTCTATATGTTCTTAATATCTTGACAGATCTCTACAGTTTGCTAACATTTCATAAAATTTGATATCATGACAAACAAAACCTGGATAATGTGGACCTCACGTTAGCGTCAAGATGTAATCTCAGTTAATCACGAGAGTAATCAATGTATGTATGTATGTATGTATGTATGTATGTATGTATGTATATGTATATATATATATATATATATATATATATATATATATATATATATATATATATATATATATATACTATACTACTATATATATATATATATATATATATATATATATATGTATGTGTGTGTGTGTGTGTGTGTGTGTGTGTGTGTGTGTGTGTGTGTGTGTGTGATTATTTTCTGTCATGAAAGTAGCAAGGAGGTGGAACGGATAAATTAAACTGTACACTTGAACAAGGTATGAATGTGATATGTCGCTAAAGATTTATTTTAATGTATTGATGTTCTTTTATTAGATGGACCACTTTCAAAACAAAACTGAGGAACAAAAAAGAAATATAATAAATAGGCAGAACAAGTTTTCCTAATATCACCTTTAACATTACGGAACTTCAACAACGTTTGAATTTGCACGCCTCTGATCACGATTGTTTGTCCTTTATACCATCTTTAGTCATGATTTATATCCTGTACCACCCCTACCCCCCAGAACTCTTTTCATCGTTTTATATAACTTAAGTATATAATTTATCATTGTCAAGGTCAAAAACGAAAGTAAATGTGAGAATAAATTGTTCTGTTTGCACTATTCATGTATGAGCAACTGAAAATTGAATTTAAACTATTATGTAGGTAAATGTTTGTCTCAGATAAACTCGATTTTTCTTGGTGGTCATTATTTTGTTTTTTGTTTTTTGTTTTTTTTCTTCTTCAGTATTTCTACTTGAAATGAATGACGTAGGATACCATGACATTCAGCGCCGTTGGATATATTTGTTAGAACTGTTCGATGATTTGAATTATAGTGTGAACTATTCTTACAAACTGTGTAAAGTAGTTTGCATTATTGTGAATCTAGAAACGCAAGCCAAAGATATAGAAACGTTATAATGTGTTTTCAAACCAAAAGCAGTTTCCTGTACGTTCTTTGAAGCTAGAATTCAATTTGCATTAAATAAATCCAAATGTCAAATAATATATTCTGAACATTTTTAACCTATCATGCTTCTACCGTCGAACACGAATTTCTTCCTTGTTATACATTTTACTCAATTGACCTTGAATGTAAAATTTAAAATAATCTGTGGTAAAGAAAAGGTATTAGAATCTTTTCAATTTTGCCCGTGTAGGCTCTTATATTTCAATAAGTTCCGCGTACCATCATCTTCAAAATATTTAGAAAAATGTGCATTGCTTATGGTCCCTTCCTTTAGAGAATTAATACTGAGTCGTTTAACAAGTACAGATTGGAAATGCTGTTTATACAACCGTAGGCTAAACCGGATTAAACATATATATCACGGCTGGAGAGAGCTCCAGAGGTGTGTAAAGTGCCCATGACCATATGCCGTATATGTTGATTTGATCCTATTATTCTCGGTAAATAAAATCATTCTTATTTTTACTTCTACTTTTCTTGCATTTTATTTTTAATTTAAGTTGGTTCGAATGACCATTCTTCCACCATCTAAAGACTATTTTTTCCTGATGAACTTCTGTTCATGAAACACTTTGGTAACAGCCATATGCAAATATTTGTTTACCCTCACATAGAGACAATGATGTATATCGATAAAGACACGAACTATTTTTAAGTATGCTCTTCACCAGAGTTACGATTTGTCTATTGCTGTCTAGACGTCATTTCCTCCAGACACGTATATTATCCTATCATCATTCAATATTAATGATTCTGGAACCATTTAGAAGTTATTCACTTATTCGAATGAAAACTATACAGCTTACAGAGCATAAAACGTGGTTTTCATACCAATGAAGACATTGATGAAACATCAAGATTTCTACTAGTTGTCAGCCATCTAGTAAGTAATTTAGAGAGCATAGTGTTATGCTTTAACCGTGGAGACCAATACGTCGTACAGACCGAAATGAGAATGACGGATGCTGTCCCATTTTGCGCCGGTATATCAGGGTCTACGCAGTTCAGATTACCACAAACAGCTTGGTTCCCTATTTACCGAAAAACTGTCTTACGGCAGACTCGTGTCTCTGCTGCATGAATAAATGTGTGTTTTTTACTTTAACGATGTATGTAATGTGGCATTTTATCGTGATGTCTAGCACTGAGGACATGATGTCCCACCCAGTCACATTATCCTGACACCAGGCCGACCAGTCCTAACACTAACTTCATAATGCTGAGCGCCAAGCGAGGGAATTGCTAACACCATTTTTATAAGTCTTTGGTATGACTCAGCCGGGGTTCGAACTCGCGACCTCCAGCATATGAATCTAACCACTAGACCACCGGAGCGGTTTCTATATGAATAAATACGATAAAATCAATAACTAACGTCATCTAGGACAATTTTTCAATAATTCACAAATGTGCATGCTACAGCTTTTGCGTTATGCAATAAACTAAAGCGCATCACAATAATGCCCAGTTGGAACAAAAATTAATCAAGAAAATCACCGCGTGCGCTTTATATTGCATGGAAAGTCGCCTTTATATTTTACCTGGAGATATTCAACTATTCCGGGTTTGTTTGTTTGGTTTTTTTTTTTGTTTTTTTTTTTTGTGCTTTCTAGTTTATAGTAACTGATAACATGGGAAGTAAGGGGGGAAGGGGGCTGCAAAAATATACAATGAGACAGAAAAAGAAGGACAATCCTTGATTCATATCAGTCTAAATTTCCGAATATCTACAAAATTCATACTTATTGTCCTTCCTGCCTTATATTTAAACCTTCATTTTGAAAAAATAAAGATTGACCTCGGAGATCTTCAACATGAAATTACACGTGCAGAAGATCTTAATTTAGTACTTCGGACTCTTCTGCGATTATAGGACGCGTTTTAGCAGAAAGTATCAGTTATCTAACTACACCATGAAATCATGAAAGAAAATTAAAACGTTCATTCTACACAAACGGTTTCAACGTCGATAGCTACCACCGTATTTTCATCCGGGTTTTCTTATTCCTGACTGAGTATCTCCCAAAAGGTTTGCATTTATATTTTAAGGTCTGTTTTAGTTTAGCGAATATTTCCGAGTTGAAAGTCTTATTATAAGAACATCTCTTATTTAGGTGTCAGCTACAGATAAAACTAATTAAACCAATAGCATAGGTAATATCGGACGTTGGCCAAAGCTTTGCTATCCACTGGTAGGCAGAACGTATACAAATTTTATCTAACAACGATGCAAAAAAACAACAATATTTATTTATTTTTCTTCTTGTCAGTGGTATATTTTGAACATTATTTTATTACAAATATGAATGTTGGAGTGCTCGTGCTTGCGAGTTTGCCGGCGCGCATCATTCAAGAGCAGACGATACACTCTTACAAAAATAATACTCTCTCTCTCTCTCTCTCTCTCTCTCTCTCTCTCTCTCTCTGAGGTAAACACATGTATTATAACTAGCAGATAACACATGTAGTTTAGACGGAAAAATCACGAAGAATACGATCGCTTTAAAATACCTTGAAGTTAAAGGACACTAGTTCAAAATGATTAACATTACGCTACGTTAATACCTGAATATACCAATCATGTTTAGTTGTCTTGAAATTTCATGCAATTTTCTAGTATATATTTTCGAAACGGAAAACGCAATAGATTCTCTTGATTGTGATCTTTTATACTTTGCTGGCCGAAATGATGTCATCTATATTCATGTCCGCGGCATATAAAGACAGTACCTTGCCAAACATTATTCGTTGTCGCAATGATGCATGTTTGTGCTAGATCAGAGGCAAGGCTGAATGCTGCTGTCCAGATGCATCGTCAGCAATTACAAATTAAAATATTTCTAACAGAGTAACTAAACAGTTTAGGTACACTTTCACATGTGACGGGTATCACACTGAAGACCTTAGATGAGTAAAGCAAATGTGCCACCCATACCCTAAACCTATTTTGTATCCATTGTTTGCAACCCTTGCTAAATTTTCAAATCGTGTCCCTTCCTGTAAAAGTACATTGTCCCGATTCGTTTGTACGATATCCTTTCCTATTCCTTCTAACAATACGTGTAACAGAAATGACAGGTTCATCTGGTGTTTCAAATGGTATTGTGTTACGTAACCTTCAGACAGAACTGCGTAATTTTCTATTTCAGAAAATAAACAATTTTCAACATTTAAGTGGGTTTCTTGATAGATACACCATACGCTGATATTTTTTCTTAACTTTCCGATTTCTCTCTTTGTACCTGAACAAAGTTATTACAAATATATAGCATTTGATACTTGTACTGACATGAACATTGTAAACGTATTTGAAGAGTAAACTTACTATATGCCCAGTTTGTTGTGAATTATAATTCTCGGCATATGTTTTTATTTTAATGAAGTGTGTGTGTGTGTGTGTGTGTGTGTGTGTGTGTGTGTGTGTGTGTGTGTGTGATTTGGATTTTTAATGTAGCTTAAACAATGCTTCCGTCATATCGCTACTATGTCTGCAGTGTGGCAGTTTATAGTGATGTCTAGCACTGGGGCATCATTCCGCAGACATGTAGCATGATATCCCACCCAGTCATATTATCCTGACATTAGGCTGACCAGTCCTAACATTAACCTCTTAATGCAAAGCGTCTAGCGAGGCAGCTGTTAGTACCATTTTTACAAGTCTTCGGTCTGACTGTCAGGGTTCGAACCCACGACCACCCGCATCCGAGGCGGACGGTATAACCATTAGACCACCGGAGCGGCCTTTACTGAAGTCAGATTCTTTGCTGTGAACACAAACTAGCCTCCGGAAGAATGTATAATTGAAAATGTTGCTGAAAATTTAGTATTTAACTGTAGGCCATGGATGGGTACAAATTATTATTCTACAGTGTTTGATGGAAAAATAAAAAACAAAGTTTACCAATTGACGGAGAAACTGTTTTTACCAATTTACGGTGAAAAATCAAATTTGACCATTTTTCAGATTTATATTCTTTGTGTAATATAGAGACCTCTAAAACAACACATATTTAAAGAAAATCTGTTTCGATCCGACAAATGCTCTTAGCGAAATTGAAATCTGTAAGAAACACATGCAACAAATTGCACATTTACTAGACTGTGCAATTTAGAAGACATTACATTTCACTTTGAATAGATCAAAGATTATAAACAACTCGTTCGCAACAAATATGAAGTACGTGATCCGGCGGCGCTATCTAAACACACAATCTCAGCATCACGATCTTTACTTGTTGCCATTGACTAATACACAATAATGAATATAATGTGTTACGTGTAGGCTCGTACAAAAATAACAAGAGAAAAGGGTGAAGACAACAAGCTTTGTATATTTTAACAAAATAATTTATTTGCCAAGGAAACAATGTAAAAATAGGAAATAGGACTAACGGTTTGTGAATATAATCCAAAAATTAATCCTAAATTGAAACATATAAGTCCTATCACTAAACAGTTCTAACTGAATCCAGGTTCGAATCTCGATGAAATTCCAATATGAAGGCGATGACGTCAGATTAGGTCGTTGTACTGGTGGCAACAGATCCTCAAAAAAATCACAGGCTATAGTGTTTCCGCATAGAATTCCAGAATAAATTTCCACTTAATTTCTTTGTCCAGAACTTTTTATAAAAAAGTACACTTGTTTAGTTTTCTAGAGAATAAATTATTAAATTCCAAAAATTAGATGAACTTCAAAACAATTTGGCAACAACAATAGAAACACCTTGTTCCCTCAAGGTGTTAAGAATACGACTGAAATATTTTAATACCAATTGACTGTTTCAAGCTTCGACTTTAGATCATATGGTAGCTCACGTGATGGACTTACGTGACACTAATTTGAACATCGCAATAGAAGCGCACAACCGGTAGGCACGTCCGCCATGGAAGAACTTAGCGAATCTTATTATAAACTTCAATAAAAAAAAAGTTGCTTACAAATTAGAGCCATCATGCAATCAGAAAATGACCTTGGTAACAGCCAATCGTTTTAACTCGATGTTTACAAGATCTATGAACCAGGGTGAGCTGAAAATAGTGCTAATGTAATACTTTTTATTTTCTATTCAGGTCAAAACAGAGACTAAATTTACTGGGAAAATATCAAATCCAGTAAACATTATCATTACAATAAAATATAATGAAACAATATAAAATCAAAAGGAATTTTAAAACTAACACACAGGCAATTTAATTACATATACGTAACAAATGAATGTACTTAATGTTCGTTATAATTTTCCGGAATATATACTTATCACAACAAAATCTATGTCAAAGTGAATAATAAAGAGACATTATCGTTGTTGTCATATGCTGCATCTTTTACAATGGGTCACGAGAAACGGAACAAATGATGAGCAATTCAAGAATCTTAACGGTCATAGTCCTTTAATGGGCAAGATGTTAATGAAAGATGGAAATGTTTGTATCTTAATTTCGATTAAGTTAATTGTTTTATATGCAGATTTTGTACGCAGAAAGGAAATTAAATGAACATCTGATTTTCATTGATACGATTGTTTGAGTAATAAATGACCTACACACCCAAAAGTGATGCTTTACCATGATCAGTATTATGGAGGTCAAATCTAAATTAACTAATTAACCAATTAACAAAAATTGTTATTGTATTGTCTAAGGATGGCAATTTTAGATAATTAATGGCGCATTTTGCAAGGCTTGATAATCAATATTGTGACTTCCAGTAAGCACGATACTAATTGCATGTCAAATATATTGATCAAGCAGCAGTTTCACTTTTTTGTTTGTTATATTTATTTTCTATTAGATTTTACGCTATCTTGCCCGCGACATTTCAGACAATATTTAATTTTATGCCAGCTAGGTAGAGTAAAAAGTTTCAGCAGTAGCTCTAATGTTCTTGTACAACTGTGAGTTTGTTTTTCATCCCAGAAAAGCGAGCTGATGATTTCTTCACATTAGAGGAAAACCTTAAATCGTACTCAGCGATATTTTTATTTGCAAGAGAATTCAAGATAAATATTGGTTTTAAACTCCTAAATTTCTGTTTAACCTTGAATTACAAACTGATTTTCCAAACAAGAAAAAAAAAGACAGGTACAAAAAATGTCATTTTAGGGAAGACAAAATGGTAAGTTTAGTGAAATTGGGCCGACACTAAAATTTATCGACTTTGTGCATAGATTTTTCTGAGAGGATTCCTGCCATTTTCGAGGGCTTTAGGGTTAGTTCGGTTTTGGTGTAGCTCGGACTCTTGTTAATTTGGTTGGCTTAACAGACTGACCTTGCCTTAACCATATTTGCACAGGTGAGAACTAGTAATATTGCGAAATGAGAGGTATTAGTCCAAACTTAAGAATAAGCATAAAACTAGTGTCGACCTATTCAACTATCTTTATGTTATGTTCCAACTACATTTATCCAGTATTTTAACTTCCACTCCGTTATCTTTCAAACTGAACAGCTATAGCAAAAATGACAACAACCATATTGTCAAATGTTAATAATTCTGTGCCCACAAGGAATTATATATCGATACATGTTTCATTGAAGAAAAATAATGATTTAATTTTGCCTTGGCAATACAAATGGGTTATTTGGTGCCATGGCAGTTGGATTAAATTGCCAAAGCCGGCTGAACCAGTGGTAGGATTTGAACTCTCTTATCATTACCCTGATTACGTCACTTTATAAACATTGTTTGCCAAACCGTCGCTAACACTTAGCAACGTGACAAAGCAACATCCATGAGTATATTCTGTCCTTAAGGTTATGAGGTAAATAGAAGCTTCAACTCTTGCTGTTTTGACATGAAATTTATAATATTTTGTATAATGATACATAGATGATAGTAGTGAAGGGGGGGGGGGCACTTTAGCGTCAATGGAAAATACATTACAGACATACACACCCTCGGGCAAGTTTGGCGTCAAAAAAATCCCCTGGGTTACTTTGGCGTCAAAATAAACCCTGGGCCACTATAGCGTCAAAGGAAAGTTGGGTTTTTGTATAGGGACAATAGGAATGGAACAGGTAGGTGACGTCACGGTCCTGGTAACAATGTGGCAAGTGGCTGACATGAATACGCCGCACGGCTACCCTAAATAGGGACAAATACAAAAGAGTGACAGAGACATATATAACATAACCATAGATTGATAAACATCAATCTATCATACCCAAATTATACAACCGACTAAAAAATTTTAGGTAAGAGAATAATGTTTTTTGGGAGTTAAACATAAATTATACAACAACTAAAACAAATTTTAGGCAAGAAAGAATAAATCTTTTCCAGGCATATGAAAGTAGCCCTGAAAAGGGCCCTTGGACATTATGTTAACACCAGTTCGTTAACATAGAGGGCATCTCCCTGATCTTCTCTTTATTAAACTTTGTCTAACCTCTGGACAGTAGATGAGGACTCGCTTCAGACAGCCCTGTCTCTCCACATAGAATCTTCTTTTCCAAACAGTCGTATCCCTGATCCGGATGATGGTCCATGATGATTTAACATTCATAGGTAAGTCCGTACGGAACAGCATCGACGATACGAGAGTAGATGATTCAACGTTTGTCCACATCTTGTGACGAGAACAGGTGAAGGGAATGAAGTGAACTGCGTTTATTTATAGTAGAAGACCGGATCGAAACGGATTGAGATTGTTCACCAATCCCAACACGCGTTACAAAATTCAGTCACTTTGCGGAGTTTGTCTTCCAATCCGAAGAGAGCTACCTGTGACGTCACATTCCCTATATAGGTGCACTAGCGTCTGTGCGCAGTTAATCGATGCGACGTTGTTTTTTGAAACATGACGGAAACTAAGAAGACATTGAATTGGGGTTCACCGGCCGTGGAGACGAGAAGGATGGCATAGCAGTGGCTACCAAAGTCAACACAGGGCTACTTCCAGAAGAGGTCGATTTTAATTGGGATTTAGTAGATTTCTCTCTTCGCAAGAATTTGTTCCGGTACCAGCACCTTCACCACCTTTTCCTTCTTTACCACAGGTCAAGGATTTTAAACAGAGACAGAAAGAAGAATTGGAGAAATTTTTAAAACAGCAGAAAGAAGCAGGACAAGCTTTTCTTCTTGAACAGCAACAGCGAAAAGAAGAAGAGGCAAGAAGGAAACGACAGGAAGAAGAAGAAGCAGACAAGAAACAAGGTCTAGGAGGGAAGGAGAACTGTGAAAGTCAAACGGTAACGGTACTCTTGGACATTTTGGCAGAGTTAAGAAGTCTGAAACAAATGTATCAGACTTCTTTATTACGACCCAAGAGAAAAAGACCTTCCCGAGCCAACAGCCCAATCCTGTTACTACGCCGGAGATATCACCCCTAGTGATTTCTACCCAATCATCGACGGGAGCAGGTCCAGAAGTTGGCTTTGGCCGTGGCAAAGGCTTAAGGCAGTTAAAGCTGATTGTTTCTCGTTCCTGGTTTTTTTATTTATTATAAAAACAAACACCAACGGTCCTTTTCAGGGCAATCACTTCTTTCGAAAAGAGATAGTATTCATTTTGTCTCAATCAATTAAAACTCAAAATCCCTTTTTTAACCCTATGATGTACGTGTTGTGAGTGCCTGAGTGTAGGCCCTTATTCTAAAAAATCAAAACCATGAGACACTTACGTTTTTCTGGCTGGTCTATTCTGGTTCACATTTTACAATCCAATTCACAACACAACACAACACTTTAATAAAGTTCATAGACTTCTTCTGTGTCTTTTTTCTTCTCTCTCTGTGTTCTTAATTTATTCACTTTCACACGTTTTTCCTCCTTTTCTTCCTCACTTTTTTTTCTCGTCTTCTTTTCGTCTCTTTCTGAACGTGTCGGGGTTCTTTCTTTGCCGAGGGCACCTCTTCTTCTTCTTCCTCCTACTGCTCCTGTTGTTTCTTAGGGCAGTCTGAAGACCAATGTCCTCTCTCTTGACAGTGATAACAGGTATCTTGACTTTTGTCTCTTTTGACACTGGTCCTGCTTTTTTGACGGTCTGGACATTCTGTAGCCCAATGCCCTTTCTTCTGACAGATATAGCAAGTATCTTGACTTTTATCTCGAAAGGAGTGGGAGTAGTCCGTCGGCTTGTCTGAAGAAAACTTTCTTATGACACCTCGCAAAGCTCTAATCAGAAGTTCGATCTGTGTGGATTCTTCCATCGTGTTGGTCGGCTTGAGAGTGAAATGAATACTGAGAAGGAAGGCATTGACCTTTATATATACTCTGGTCTGACATGAATATATAGGGGTCCATGGCGTTTCAAATGTAGTCATTTGACATTTTGCAGTCAAGATGAAACGATCTCATCATTTCGTAAAGAAAGGAGAAGAAAGTAAGAGGCAGAAACGTGATTTATCGCCTAGCACAGTAGCTGAAGTCTTGGCTCAAATTCATGCCAGCGATTTTGAAGATGACATGAGTGAGCCAGAATCCAGAGCCAGAGGGTCTACACCCAATCAAAGTCCGCCATCACCACCAGCAAACCCTGAAAAGTACTATCACATTCGAGAAACGGACAATTTAGAACCACGGCCTACACGTACACGGTGAAGTTTAAAGATTTCAAGTCCGACGTATCGTTGGAGAAAGCAGAGGGGTCCATCACCGATGTGTGGGATTCTTTGTTAACCACACTGAAACAGCAATGTGAAGCCAAAGAAGATGACCGCTTGAGACTTTCCGTTTATCACAACAGTTTGAAATCCCCCGTTTGGATCGAGTTTAGCAGCCCAGCAGAATTCACACCTTCCAAAGTCATTGCCAAGATTCAACACGTGCAGCAATCTAACGACAAGCTTCACATTACTGACGGAAAAGCGACACTGTTCATGACCCACGTTTGCATCCCTAATGGACCGGACGCAAAAAGGTATTATTGGTGGACGACCGTCGCAGCACCAAAAAGAGCCTCGTCCGAATTAACAACCCTCAAGACCAGATGTATTTAGCCCGTGCCATCGTCGTAGGACGAGCGTATGCCGACAATAATGACACGGTAGAATGGAAAAGAGCCTGGAAAACAATTCAACAATCGGACCGAGCCAAACAACGAAGAGAAGCAGAACTCCTGTTACAACAAGCTGCCGTGTCCAAAGACACACCCTGTGGCATTCCTGAAATGCAAAAAATTGCAAGATGTCTTGGCTCCACGCTACACCTTGAAAGTACACCCTCAAGAAGTGCGCGGACCTCTGTTGTTTCGAGGTAAAAATTTCAAAGACGGAAAATACATTCACGTCTGTCATCATGATGAACATTTCGATTTCATTACCAATATCACCGGATTCCTGGGATACAGTTATTACTGTTAGAAATGTGACCATGGCTATAACAATCGAGAGCAACACAAGCATTGCTGATTGAAATGTGAGGGATGTTTGGCCTCTAAACCCTGTCTGGACTAAAGACAAGAACCAGTGCATTGCCCAGTTTGTCAGCTCACTTTTGTCAGTCAGACCTGTTACCAACATCTGAAAACGCAAGGTTCACAGCAGAAAAGTGCTTGTCAACTCCTGAGATTGTGCCCAACTTGTGCACCAGTGATATGTACCAATAATACCAAGGCCCATGTCTGTCCAGGAAAGAAGCGATGTCACATTTGTCGCCAAATCGTGGACTTGGAACACAAATGCTACATTCAAAAATACCATTCCAAGCATGAAGAGGAAGAAGATGACCAGAAGAAAAAAGGCAATTTCATCTTTTTCGATTTCGAATGCATGCAAGAGACTGGAATTCACATTCCTAATTTCTGTGTGGCTCACCGAGCGTGCGAGAAGTGTATCCAAGAGCCTAGTTTTACTCATTTTCCGCACTGCAGCAAGATTCCTGGAGGACATGAAAAAATCTTTCGAGGACCAAACAATGGATCTTAGACCCTATCGAAGAGACGTGGAGTCAAGAAGACATCGAACTTTACGGAGATTGTCATCGCTTTACCACAGTGACAAGTATTTAAACCCCATTTAAAAATAATATTCAAAGATTACCAAACGAATTGCAAGAGAAGATCTACAAGGACATTTGGCAGGGACTTGTCAGAGCAAAATCTCAACTGGTGACTGAGGAACTTTTTTGTCGAGAAATTCACAAGAGGAAATTGACAAAAATCAACAAGCAAGTCAGATTTCTCTGGATCAAGTGTGCGTTCTTCCGAATATTTCGCATTCGACCATTTACATTAGAAGATTTTAATGACATTCTTGACCGTTTCCTGGAATGGCAGTGACCAGAAATTACTCACTACATTCGTCACTTTCGCTCTAGGAGAAGTGTTTGACTGACGTGGTCATGGATACTTTACAAGAGAACATTCGTGGTTTGCCTGTGGAGTTGAGAGAACGCATTTACCGAGAATTGGTCAAAATACAAGTCAAACTCAAAGAACAATTGCATCCGTTACGTCACCGATGTTTGAATCACTGGTACCTGAATGGTATAAAAGGACTGATTCATTTCAAAGCGTTCCAGTGGTCAGACATTGATGAATCTCGTGAAATTCATAAAGTTTTGGATGCCACTCATTCAACAAGGTGATTCTAATACACGAATTCCAAAAGATGTGTTAAAAGATTACCAAAATCTTTTACACAACGTTAACTTAGTTCGAGAGGAAACTTCTGTGTGCGACGTGTGGTATGTGAGTTAGTAACTAAACATTTTTGGTACGGAACTGAAATAAAACTTATTCTGTTCAAAAAGTACGCTTATTACCTTACACCAAAGAGGGTATCGAAAAGGACTACCATGGCACGACTTTTATCATTCGTGATACAACAGATTCCGTGGAAGAAAATCAATGACAATATTCAAACGGTGGAGGATTACGATCGCATTTTACGAGAACTGTGTCCATTGAATTGGGGTCGACGTGTAGTGTGTGTCTTAGTGACTTGCTTTCTGGGATTTCGTTTACCAGCCGATTTCATGTGGACTCTTTACGAACAGTACATACCAACCAAAACATGAAAGTGGTCCCTTTAAATGTACACGAAAAACTTATTCTGTTAAAAGCTTTGCGCTTTCATCTCGATACTTCTCGACCTTTACAGGAAAACAAGATTATTCACCTTTTAGGGACTGAAGATGTGTACGATGATGTGTGTGTAGCTTGTGACTTACACCCTCACTGGAAAGATGTGCGTGACTGGAAAAATTGGGGTTTCGATACTTGGACAAAAGAAGTGGCACACTATGCCGAAGATTTGTCATCCTGACTTTAAGGGTTCAGCGAAAAAAGTAACTTTTAAACCTGTGTTAGTGACATTACCATAAGAAGAACCACTCCCTTCAGGAATGGACAGGACCGTCATCAACATCCCTGAAAGACCATTCCGGGAGGACCCCTGTGTGACTGTACCCAGTGTAGAGACTCTTAGAATATTACACACTGTTCCTACGATACCCCATCTTGATCACCAAAAATGTTGTATAAAGACTTGTTTATTTTCCACTTTGATCGTTTTGATGTGTCTTTTATTCATGTACTTAGCCATTTGGCTTTTATGTATTTTTGTCTTTCGTGTTGTTCACAATTAAAGATGGCAATAAACATTGTCCTCAAAAAAGTATAAAAACTCTTGTTTTGTCTGTCTTCGTGTCAAAAGTGACATTCCGTACAGTACCATGGCTACCTTTACAGTCTCTGCTCCCTCTTCCTCCATTTTCAAAGCCATTGACGAACACTTAGATCGTGTCAGTTAGGAGGCCTTGTATCTTCGCCATCCCATTAACATGCTCATTGCTGGACGTATCGGTTCAGGCAAAACTGAATTTGTCAAATGTTTGATCGAACATAAAAATCATTTGATCGATAGTCCACCTCAACGAATCGTGCGGTGTTACAAAGAGTGGCAATTGGCGTACAACCTTTTGCGAGAAAGTCAAGGCGATTCCATTGTCTTTGTGGAAGGCATTCCTGGCGAAGACGACGGGATTGTGTCTGACCCTAGTCAGACCCATCTGGTCATCTTCGACGACATGTTAGGAGAAGACGAAGAAGAAATTAAACTGTGGTTTACGCGCAAAGGGTATCATCGTAATGCCAGTGTCATTTACATTGCCCAAAATTTGTTGCAACAAAGTAAAGCCCATCGCACCATCAATCTCAATGCTCATTACATGTCTTGTTTAAAAGCCCTAGAGATAAATCGCAAGTGTAAGTCTTAGCCAAACAGTTAGAAACGCCTTGGCTGACTCATGCATACGACGATGCCACTCAAACCCCACACGCTTATTTACTCGTGGATTTAAAACCCACCACCACCGATTATTTGCGATTTCGTACCCATCTGTTTCACCACTGGTGCCAAGACGGAGGGCCTGTCGTGTACATGTCCCCGTTGTCGACTTAACAACAACAACCGAAAAAAGTCTATAAAAACCTCGGTCACTTTGGGTCTGTCTCACACGGCGTCAACATGACGTCCCTTCAGTCTCATCTTCCCGTCAAACTGATTCGTGCCTTGTACGGCATCAGTCGCAAACCACGACCTACCGCAACGGTGACTTCGTCTCCAGTAGTCTCAGGTTCTTCCATTTCTCCGTTGCTGGTGATGCCTGCCAAACCAGATCTGACACGTGTCTTTCCTAATTTGATGAAAAATTGGAAACCTGCGTCTCGAAAAGCTTCTTCTCCAGTGGTGACACCCTCCTCTTCTTTAGTGGCAGTGACCGGCGCTCACAAAGTACCAGCTCCCGAAATCAAAGTCAAAGAGAGATCGGGTGTGTTAAAGAGTTTACTAGATTTGTCCAAGCAAGAACTGTCCCGATTGAGCCCGTTGCGAACCCCTCCACGACGTGTGATGCCTGCCATGAAAATGATACGACGAGACGACAATCAATGGCGACTCATTCCAGTATAAAAAAAGACCTGCGGTAAACGATATGTTCAGTGTTTTTGTGCTCCTGAACACCCAAAAGATGTCCCCTCAAAGACATGTACACCGTCACCATCGTTGTTCTTCTGTCCAAAAAAGGAAAAGGAAAAAGACAAGGACTGCCTCCTCATATAACCAAGCATTGGGACATGCTGTCCGTCCTGTCCAAAGCTCCTTCACCCATGCGAAAAACTTCATTCAAACTGCCTCCAAAGATGTGATCGATACCGTGAGCGAATGTTGTCTGAATGTCTTGAAAGGCACGATACCTTTGTCTAAACATCAGAAAGAATGCTTAGCCAAACATCGACACGTTCTTCGCCAAATGATCCAAAAGAAAATCCCCATTCGTCAAAAGAAAAAGATGTTGGTGCAACGCGGAGGAATTCTACCCTTGTTACGACCCCTGCTGGGAACAATAGGAGGACCCTTGCTGAAAGGAGTATTGGAAACGATGGGAAGAATCCTGGGATGAAGATAAAAGGGTCAAGAATATAAAAGGTACCTCTGCAATCAGAAGATCTCAAAAGTGATCCTTGAAAACCAATGGAAGGACGAAAACTGGCTTTAGTGCCTTACAAACGATGGATGGAATACCAGCGTTCGCAAGACCAACGGTCCCCGCATTTACCTCCCAATCCTCATTTGACCGAGAAGTCCCAGTTGCAACACGAATTGCAATCGTTGATGGATCGCAGAGATTTGTCAGAAACGGAAAAATCGCAAAGGCACGGTCAACTGTTGCAACGACAGAAACTATTTGACCAGAAAGCTTTAGACAAAACGGCTCTACCCACTCTGAAAGATTTTAAGACCTTAATGAAAACTCCATCACCGCCGCCACCACCACTAGCATCAGTCATCAAGAGAGAAAAAGAAGAAGAGTTTCAAACTCCACCAGAAAAAGCACGCAAGTTAACAACACCACCTACATCCAGAATTGTTTGGATGAAAAAGATGATGGCTACCCCTTCTTCCTCAGAAGAGATAAAGAAAGAACGGAAACCAGAAGTGAAATAAGAACTGATTACCCTTGTTTAGACATCATCCACCTCGACACCTATTGCTCGTCGGACACGTAAAGCATTACAATCCAAGGAAATACCACACGAAGAAAAGAGTAGCATCAGTGAAGAGTGGACCACTTCTTAAAAAATGGAGAAGGTGTTGGCCAGCATTTACTACGATCCATCCCATCCTTCAGGTTACGGAGGAGTTCAGAAATTGTATCGTGCTGCCGAAACTCGACTGAAAAGTGTCCGCTTACCTCAAGTGCAACGAATGTTACAAGAACAAGCCACGTACACCTTACACAAACCCATTCGAAACTTTTCCAGAAGTCGAAACCGTGTGGAGGGCATCAATCATCAATGGCATGCTGATATAGCCGATGTCTCTCATTTGGCCACCACCTACAATCGTGGCTACAAATATTTGTTTTGTGTCATCGACGTCTTTTCCAAATTTGCCATTGATTTCCAAATCGAGCAGTGAGTTAGTGCGAGACCTCCAGCTGGTGTTGAAACAAAGCGGTGGTCACCCTCTTCGATGGCAAACCGACAAAGGCATCGAATTTCTGAACCAAGCTTTCCAAAAAGAATTGAAGAAACGTGACATTCATTTTTTCAGCACCGAGAATCCCGTACCAAAGGCAGCATCGTGGAACGTTTTCAACGCACCTTGAAAGAACGCATGTGGAAATATTATACGCATCAACACACTCTCAAGTACATCGACGTCTAGACACACCTAGTCCAATCGTACAACCAATCTTACCATCGGAGCATCGGACGTCCCCCCCCCAAGAAGTGACTCCTGACAACGAGGTGACCGCCTTCGAGCAACTGTTTGGTATGTACCCGACGGTGACTGTCCCCAAGAAAGGTGGAGTGTTGGCAGCAGGAGATTGGGTACGCATTGGTAAAACCAAACGCACTTTCGACAAAGGTTACTTACCCAACTGGACAACCGAATTCTTTCGTGTCACTGAACGAGTGCGTGGTCGTTATTCTCCCGTCTATAAATTGGAAGACAATTACTTGCCCGAATTACAACGTGTGACCAAAATAAGAAGACGACGTGTACGAGATCAAAATCATTCTCGATCGAAGAACCCGAAAAGTGGGAAAACGACGTGTCAAAGAAGTCAAAGTACGTTGGAAAGGATATCCTCCCAGTTCTGACCCTTGGATCGACTCTTCGCAAATCGTCGACTATAAAAAAGTGACCACCATGCCCTTCAACAGAGCCTCAGCTACTGCAGTGACCACTCCTTCCCCCAGTTCTTCTGTGCAAGATCTACAAAAGCTACCCTTGTGGGTGTGGCATGGAGAACGTGTGCCTAAAACGCAAATCGTTTTTTTCTGCCAAATCTTTTTGGTGTATTGTGTCATCGGTGCTGCCATTGATAATTTGAGTTTGCAACAAGGAGACAAACAATTGTGGACCATTTTACTCAGCAGTTGCATCGGTTACCTTCTTCCCAATCCGTCCTTGAAATATTCCTCAAACGGAAACAACAACAGGGGCATTGCGTCCAACGTCAATTCCCCTTCCAGCAGTCACCATTCCAACAACAACTCTCTTTAAGACTCTCCTCTGATTTCCAGCGACCCCTCGGACACTAGAACTGTGGAATTATGAACAACCAATTTTACTTAACGTTACCCAGTGACAGTTCCATTGAGGTTTTTCACAATAACACCTTATGCTGTTACACGGCCAAATTACCTCAGACTATTGGATAACGAAGCCCATTGGGAAGTGGCTTTGGTGGAAACTATTCACCCTACACAAATCAAAAATATCAGCGAAAATCAAAACACTTTTACGGTAGAAGTTCATGACGAGCAAGTGCAACAACACTTGGATGAACGCGTCACTGTAGGTGACTCTATGAAATCACAACACCACAAAACTAAACGGACCACTTATCGGTTGAAAATTCACCCAGGCTATTATTTTAGTGGTCAACATTTGGTGAACGTAATTACTGACAGGTTCAATGGCGTGTTTGGGAAAGCCTTGGAGAAATCCTGAAAAAGTGTCACGATCGAATACCACAAAATAGCTCGTCGCGTACTGATCAAATTTTCAGAGGAAAAGTATTGGCCATTACGTTTTGTCCTGAACTGTATGACATTTTGGGTGGAGACCCTAAGTTGATCAAGATTAGAGACTCCATTTTCGAAAACTATTATTCTAACCCCTTGTCAGTCATGTATCCTGTGTACCAAGGAGTCGCTCGACAGCGAGGACATGCTTTAGGAGATATGCTAAAATCAGCCTCTCGTTCGGTGGCTCCCGTTTTGAAACCGATGGAGACATGGGGATTGCACTCCTTCAAGGATGCCGCGTTGACGCAAGATAAAGCATTTCTCCAAAATGTCATCATTGACAAACAAAATCCCAAAGAAGCCTCTTGAAAGCAGGCAAAAATGTTTTACTACAAACGGGCAAAGACATTTTGGGCCGACAAGAAACTCCTATAAATGCCCCGGGTGCTGTCGAGTCAGGCATTCCTACTTCCCTGACGCCACAGCAAGGACAAGGCAGAAAGAGACGACAAAGACACCCCCTCAGAACACTTCACACCCCCAGAGCTAGAAAGACTAAGAAAAGAAAATCCGTCCGAGACTTAGACGTGTTTGATTATTAAATCAGAGAAAATGATGCACCGAGAGTCTTGCGCCTGTTCCAAGTCGGAACTGGATCTCTTTGCCATGTCACCCACCATGATGACGATGCAAGAATCCCAATGGGTCGAATTTCATCCCGTCTCCTCTTTGACGGGTTCATCTCCCATCGGGTTTTAAATCAAAGGACAACCCGCAGATTACATCGATCTGAATAGCAGTTACCTGTACCTGAAACTGAAAGTGATCAAAACCGACAACACCAATCCGGGAGCCGATGCCAGAGTAGCTCCCGTCAACAATTTAATGCATTCCTTGTTCAGCGAAGTGGATTTGTATTTGAATAGCAAACTGGTCAGCAGTAGCATGGATACTTACCCTTACCGAGCGTATCTGTAAAATCTCCTGACGTACGGAAAGGAGGCCAAGAACACTCATCTGGATGCTTGCGTGGTATGGAAACCTGACATAGCAGGCAAGGACACGTTTAACGACACAGCCCTGACAGCAGATCACAATCCTGACAATGCGGTCTTTAACGACCGTCGAAAGAAAATCCTGCAAGGTCGTAGTTTGGAACTGATGGATCGTTTGCATTTGGACATGTGGTTGCAAGACAAGTATTTGCTCAACGGAGTGGATATTCGCCTGAGACTGAATCGTAGCAGTGTCGCTTTCCATTTGATGACTCATGCCAACGAGTACAAAACCATCATCCAAGAAGCCTTTACGTGCGTTGCGTAGAAGTGTCACCTAAAGAGGGAGAGGACATCAGTCACACACTGAGCAGAACGACCGCCAAGTATCCGACATGACGCGTAGAAGTGAAAACGTTCACCATTGCTGCTGGACTCCGATCCAAGATCAAAGATAATCTGTTCCATGGACAGTTACCCAAACGTTTAATCGTTGGTATCGTCAGCAATGGAGCCCTCAACTGAGCCCATGATCAAATTCCTTTCCAGTTTAAGCACTACAGAGTGTCCAAGATTGAAGTCAGTCGCGATGGCAAGACTTTGTGTACCATACCCTTCGAACATAACTTTGCCCAGAAGAATTACTTGAGATCTTACTTGTTCCTGTACGAAGCTACCGGACAACTAGGAACCAACACCAGTCACGGTATTTCGTACGAAGATTATGTAAGAGGTTACACTTTGTGGGCCTCTGATTTCACTCTAGACCAAGGCAGCGACGAGGGACATTTCCACCCTGTAAAATCCGGTCAACTGCGTGTGGAACTTCAGTTTGCAGAAGCTCTCACCGAGACGGTAAACGTCATCGTGTATGCCGAATTCGATAATACCATAGAAATCAACAGTTTGAGAGAAGTCATTCTAGACTATTAGAAACTATGGAAGACAATTATCCCTCTTTTAACGGTAGAGAATCTTTGGAAATGGAATGGGAGGATACCGTGAACGCCGAACAAGAAAAACATTTAGTGTCATGTTTTGCCAAACATCTGGCAGATAAAATTACGGAATTGACCAAGAAAGATTGCTATGGATGTCAAAACGATCATCCCAGTCAAATTCAACATGATAAATGTCTGATGATGAGTCAGGAAGAAAAATTGAACGAGTATCTTGACGACGCTTGGAGTCTCATCTCGGTAGAAGCAGTGTTGCATGAGTAGTATAAAGGCTTGCGTGATCATTGCTGCCCTTCATTGTCTACTCTGGAAATCTATCGCATCGAAGCTCTCTTAGCCCAGAGTGAAGAGACGAAGCAAAGAAACGGTTACTTAACAGAGATTTTCAAACAAAAAGTAAGAATTGAATTGATGACTTATCATTACCTGTGAAAAAAACAACAAAACAAAATATGGATACCTGGGAACTTTATTACCTTTGAACAACAGTTCGTACACTGCTTCTTGGAATCCTGTCGTGTGCGCTAAAGATGAACTACCTCATCGCAAACCTCAAGACCATCAGGCTTATGTCATCGACACGGACGACAGTCATCTCCCAGGAACCCACTGGGTAGCCGTCTACCTTCCTCAAGAGGATTCTGTGGAGTATTTTGATCCGTATGGATTACCCCCTTTGGAAGACGACATCATTGACTTTATGAGAGGAAATGCCCAGACGACACGATTTAATAATGTGAAATTACAAGGCACAGATTCCATGGTGTGTGGACAATATTGGGTTATTTTCTTCATCAACGCAGTCTTGGATATACTTTAGAACATTTAGTGACTTATTTTGATCGTAATTCTTCTAGAAACGATGGGAAAGTAGATCGATGGTTTTGTGACCATTATGGCTATCTTTTGTCTTTAGCTAGGAAACCTAGTGTACATCAATGGCCTCATGACTTCCATCAGTGGAAATCTCACATGATTTCACAACGTTGTCAACTTTGTCAAAAAAAAAACGTTTGTTTGATGTTATTGTTAATTGTTAGTGGTTTATTGTTTGTTGAATAAAAAAAGTTGTGTTTTCAAAAAAAGTGTCTGTCGTTTGTTTTCAAAAGAACTGTGAATATATGCTCTTTGACGTCTCTCTATCCCTCACCATGACATTAGCTATCATAACGTTTCGACTCAACAAAAACCCTAGTAGGAATGTTTTCTATCGCGTCCGCGTTTGAACCATATAAAGCGGGTCGGTCTCCAGTCTGGCCATCCATGGTTGACTCGTCTACCTATGAAGATGCCTTCCAGACTAGCAAAGCTGAACGAAGCTTACGTGAATTTACATAGTGTCAGGCTAAACTTGATGCCAAAGCCTGAAGAGATAGAGAATGTCAGGATGTTAACAATAGCCCAAGACCTGGTAGAAGAGGTCTTCAGAGAGGAAATCAAGAAAGAACAAGAAGAATGGACAGACAAGTACAGACTTCAGAAGCAGAGAGAACAGCAGCAGCAGCAACAGCAGCAGCAGGAACCAGACAGAGGTTTTGTTGACTGCCGTGTGGACACCAAGGAGTTCTCCTTCTCTTTCCACAGAAGGAGACCGTATCGTGTAGGAAAGCCTGCCGCCAGACGGGGACGCACTCTTAGACAGTAAACGATTGCCATCACTCCCGGGTCAACAAAAACAGCCCTTTTCAGGGCTACCCCCAATATTCTAGAAAAGACATACTGATTCAATTGCCAAAAAATTTGTGTGTTTGTGTTTTAAAAAATAGAAGTGTGTCTATAAGCACCTCGTTTTTTTTGTCAGTAAAAATCCACACATCGTTTCTCTGTCTTGTCCAATAGTGCATGTCTGTGTTTGTAAGTAAAAAAATTCAACGTGAGTGTTTCGTTTAGGTCCGCGCGTTTGATGTGATGGTATGTTTTGGTGTCAGGGGATGTTTTCCTTCACGTTCGTGCTTCAAGTCTATAAAGCGGAGCAATCGTCAGTCTGGCTACCCATCGTTGACCTGTTAACTTCGAAGAAGATGAGCAGAATCACAAAACTGTTGGAGCTCCAGATGCATCTGGAATATGCTAGGAGACTCCTGGACGACCTAGCCATGGAGGCAATCCAGGAAGGAGCTAGAACTGAAGAGGAGAAAAAGGAAAATAAGAAGAAAGAAGAAGAGGAACAGAGAAGAATAATTTTGCCTCACCTTATCATGAGATAGGTCTGTGAGGTCAAACCTACAGTGAGAACACTGCCACTACCACAACTACCACATCCACCACTGCCACAGCCACAACCACTTCCAAGAGCCGCTATGCCCCAGACAGAAAATTGGGAGGAGTTGGAAAGACAGCGGCAAGAGAGGGAGCAGCAACAAGAACAAACACGACAACCACAACATCCACGGGTCTGGCATAGAAGACAGAGGGAACAAGTCCTCACTATCCCTCAATCGGAGGAATGGGATAGTGGAGCAACTCAAGCCCCCTCTGCACTCCCAAGAACAACACTGAATTGGGAGCAAGACTGGAGTAGGAAATGCGTGTGTGGTGCCCGACCTGGGAGGTGCCAGCATTAACCAGGTGCAATTGGAGTTCCAAGAAAAAACAGCCCTTCTCAGGGCTAACCATATCTCTAGAATAGAGAGAATATTCAAGTTGCCAATTTGTGTGCACGTAGAGTAGTGTGATTATAAATGCTCACTCGTTTACTGATGTGTGTGTGCGTGTGTGTGTTTTGCGTTCGCGTACGTTTGTGTGGATAGTAGATATGGTATGTTTTCCTTCTCTTCCCGTTTGTGTGGATAGTATAGTGTGAGTTTTTCTTCTCTCCCCGTCTGTGTGGATAGTAGAGTGTGTGTTATATGAGTTCGCGTTCGTTTGTGGGGATAGTAGAGTGTGTGTTATATGCGTTCGCGTTTGTTTGTGTGGATAGTAAATATGCTGTGTTTTATGCGTTCCCGTTCGTTTGTGTGGATAGTTGAGAGTGTGTTTTTTCTTCTCTTCCCGTCTGTGTGGATAGCAGAGTGTGTTTTTTCTTCTCTTCCCATCTGTGTGGATAGTAGAGTGTGTGTTATATGCGTTCGCGTTCGTTTGTGTGGATAGTAAATATGGTGTGAAGTCAGTGTAAGCGATGTTTTCCTTCACGTCCGTGCTGCACGGTTATAAAGCGGAGTGCTCGTCAGTCTGGCTACCCGCGTTGACTGGTGAACACCTTTCGAGATGAACGTGTTTAACCAGTTAAAACACAGTTGGTACAGGATGATGGATGGAGCATATGTGGTGGAAAGGCTTCAAAAAGAATGGAGGTTTCCAGGTAGCCTAGACTATGCGAACAGCCTGAAAGTAGCCAGGGATGAAGTGCTAGGCATGATAGAAGAGCACGTTGGGAAGAGGTTTTATCCAACCTAAATGTGTAAGAGTAGGCACCTTCAAGGAGGCCCTTGATGTTGTCATCAGAGTGATGTGCTTTTTGGAAAATATATTCAATTTGACAGCATGGTCTTTTGTCAAATGGGGCTTAGACCAGTTAAAGAAACCCGAAGACATGATGAGAAAGGTATTGGAAGAAGAAGTGCAGAAGATTAAAGACACATGGTCAAAAGAAAGAAAGGACAAAGAAAACAAAAAGAAGAAAGAAGAGTTTGAGAGAATGAATAACAATTGGATAAAGGTGCAGGAAAAATCTAGAGTGATGGGACATCCTGACTGGATGCCAGACGAGGGAAAGAAGAAGAAAGGAATTATTGGAAAAGTGAAGAAATGGTGGAAGAAATGGAGAAAATCGAAGAAGAACCCAAAGGCCCTTTTCAGGGCTACTTTCATATGCCTCGAAAAGATTTATTCTTTCCTGCCTAAAAAAGTGTTTAGTTGTTGCATAATTTATGTTTAACTCCCAAAAACATTATTCTCTTACCTAAAATTCTTTTAGACGGTTTTATAATTTGGGTATGATAGATTGATGTTCATCAATCTATGGTTATGTTATATATGTCTCTGTCACTCTTTTGTATTTGTCCCTACTTAGGGTAGCCGCGCGTATTCAGGTAAGCCACTTGCCACATTGTTACCAGTACCGTGACATCACCCTACCTATTCCATTCCTATTGTCCCTATACAAAAACCCAACTTTCCTTTGACGCTATAGTGACCCAGGGTTTATTTTGACGCCAAAGTAACCCAGGGGATTTTTTGACGTCAAACTTGCAAGGGCGGGGGATCTGTAATGTATTTTCCATTGACGCTGAAGTGCCCCCTTCACTACTGACTATATGTTCCTTTCTAACCTTAATACAGGATTTTTATCATCTTATGGTACAAGAAACGTGGTATTTCAACGACTGGTCATATTTTTCCATAAGTTTCAATAGTTCACACTTTAGCGCATAATACAATATGGTATTCACTGCAAAAATCTGTTGCATGAAATCGGAGTCAACAAGTCAGGGCCGGATTTAGACATAATCTAAACAAGCTACATCTTATGGCCTCACAGTCATAAAAGGCCTCTCAAATTTCAGATATTTTAAAATTGTTACAGTTTTATTATAATTTATATTTAAGTAATAATTCAACCTCTGACTTTTTGCAAAATATGTTCACTATTATTATCTATGCAATATATTTTACATAAATTACATAATTTACATTGTAAGGATTAGCACAAAATTGCCAAGTTCAGTTGTTACACAGCCTTATTCTCTGTTAACACTTACCAAATAGGGCCTCGATAGCTTCCAGTAACATAGGGCCTCACCGTGTCTAAATCCGGCTCTGCACCAAGATGAGGATAAATATCAAATATAATGAATACTCATACTTGATACCCTGTACATAGGTATTTTGCATTCGTGATATTAATGGTGTTCTGGATGAACTGCTACATATTTACACAGTAATAATAATTCTTCATTTTGTTTTGGTGGCAAGCATAATGGGTATTTAAACACTTGATACGGTCTTTGTGGATGAGTCATACATTTAACCTGTGTGGTGGGTATTTAACACATGATACGTTCCTCGTGGATGATATACATTTATCCTGTGTTGTGGGTATTTAAATACATGATACGTTCCTCGTGGATGAGTCATACATTTTTCTTAATAATTGGGTATTTCTGAGCTTCCTTGATAAGTTCCTCGTGAATAAAACTGAACTTGGCCATGGTTTCTGTGACTCTGATAACATATTTTGCATACCTTAAATTCAAGCAAAGACATTATAATTTCTTTACAGGTATGTTCACCACATGCGTAAAATAAAGAATGCGTTCTCTTAAAATACAAAAAGTTATTAAATTTTTGACATTTTATACTGTAAGAATCCTTGTTTAAAAATGACAAAGTTTCTTTATTACCTGATTGTTTGGCATCATAGAGTATGGCTTAATGTGTGTGTGATTTGGATTTTTAACGTAGCTTTAACAATTTTTCAGTCATATCGCTACGATGTCTGCAGTGTGACAGTTTACAGTGATGTCTAGCACTGGGGCATCATGCCGCAGACATGTAGCATGATGTCCCACCCAGTCACATTATCCTGACACCAGGCAGACCAGTCCTAACACTAACCTCTTAATGCTGAGCGGCAAGCGAGGCAGCTGTTAGTACCATTTTTGTAAGTCTTTGGTATGACTCGGCCGGGGATCGAACCCACGACCTCCCGCATCCGAGGCGGACGCTCTAACCACTAGGCCACCGGAGCGGTTATGGCTTAATGTAATACATTTCACGGCAGGAAAATCAAGACCTGACAAAATACATTATTTTCAACACGATTCGCACCTCGGCTTATCTATCAGGACACAACGTGTGCAACCTGTATGTTTATTAATCATCGTGCACTGGAACGTCTCTCTGTCTGTCTCTGTCTGTCTCTGTCTGTCTGTCTGTCTGTCTCTCTCTCTCTCTCTCTCTCTCTCTCTCTCTCTCTCTCTCTCTCTCTCTCTCTCTCTCTATATATATATATATATATATATATATATATATATATATATATATATATATATATATATATATATATATATATATATATATAAGAGAGTTGCGCAGTATTACAGATATACCGATATACCTGTTATAAGGCGTTATTTATTTTCAATAGTACGTATGGTACGAATCATGGTACTTTTTCCCTGTGCTTGTGCTTCCGTAGCTTCCGTCAGGAAGGAATATACGGAAATTCATGAGCAATCTTGTCAGAAATTTAATACTAAAAACGTGTTTACATTTTTCATGACAAAATAAATCTATAATTATCTTTTTGTGTAAATCATTTTACAAAAATAGATGCATTTATCACAAATTATTTTCGAATATTACAAATATAATTATATTTATGAATCTTGAATCACTTGTTTGACACGTGCCAAATACGTCAACATGGCGACCGAATGGGATGTTGTGAAAAATATTATAACTAAATGAATTTTGCGAAAACGTTAGGATTCAAAATGCAGTAGATTGGATGAGGGAGTCTTTATGTACTAGCATATGTTAATGTGTTAAGTACATGCTAAGTACCTAACTGAACAGAGACAGTATTTATAAGAACACTAGTCATAGTAAGGTTTTCCAGAAGAGCTGTTATTTTATGTCTGATTATTACGTAATTTATCTAGTTTACTAAATATGTTTTTGTATGTGGAAACAGTGTGTTTTATGATTACTGTCTCTCGCTAATAAACATATGCCTGGGTGTTGGCATCGCACTCAAATTTCCCTTGCCTATTGTATCAATAGGGTAGCTAGTATTTTCTCGGCTTTAGTCTCAAAACTCCTTCTTTTTTACCAGCAAGCTTTGCAATGTCCGTACAATGTCTTTTGCAACGTGCCAGCTTTAGCGTAAGCTTAATCATCCCACTTTCGGTACAGTTTTCAGATGATAAATTATACAACAATTAAAATAAACATAGCAAATTCATTTTCTATCAGGTACAGACCATTTAGGTTTCGGAGTGGGAGCGCTGAGAGCTTTTAGAGTCAAGATATTTTATTTTTCTTTGCCTCAAGCTAACCAAATTTTTTTAAATGATAAAGAGATATAATATGGTGTTAGTTTGCTGTCCATCAGAGCAAGATACTTTTCTAGCTACATCAGAACCAGAAGTGCAAAAGCAAAATAAAGAAGTCCCCTGCCTCAAAAACTTAAATTGTTGGTTTCTAATATAATTGCAGTACACCGTGCTACGTACAGCTGTCTATGTTTTACTACAGTCCGCTAGTTATTGTGGATAATATATACCTGTAATCAATTCAGGTTTCGCCGGAATGGATTTCGGAACCGTAATTCCGCATTTCGAATATACTCTTAAAAATTCCGATTTTAATGCTTTGAAGTTTTAAGAAATTGATTTCAAAATCTAAAAGTTGTTAAAACTAATCTTTTTGTTTTGTTTTGTTTAGGTTTGGTTTTGGGGGGATGGGGGGTGTCTCGAGAATAAGGGAAATATTCCGCGTGAGAGAACTGTCACCATATTTTGTTTCCGTTATTTCATTGAGAAATTGCCAGCCATTTGTAAATTTAGAACTTTCCAGTAAGCATATATCATCGAGGTGGCATTACGTTAAAAGCGTTAGAATGTCGGATGACAATTAAAAAATCCATCTGCATAACCATATATGGTCAAGTGAAAAGCCACGATGAAAATCAAACTGAGACAGAGGAATATGCGTCGACTTACCATGATGTAATGGGTAAATCGCGCTTTGGTGAAAGCTATTGTTTCGGCAACTTTGTCGGATAGATATTATCATAAGCTATGGAGGCCGGTGTTCAAACCCGCGACCTCCCACATCCGAGGCTTGACGCTCTAACCACTTAAGCCACCGGAGCGGTTTCAGAGAATGCATCAACTGTCGTTACTATCATAGAAGCAGGAAAATCTACCATATGCAAATGCACCATTGCCTGATAATCTGGTTACTTTGAAAACCTAATCTTTCTTCGTATACTTTTAGCGCTAACCAATCAACAATTACGTTAGTAATAGCAAGTAGTAGAATAGTAAGTTTGAGGCAAACGAGTTTTACGAAATGGGTTGGCGGTATTTTACGAAATGGGGTGGCGGTATTTTACGAAATGGGGTGGCGGTAAAGACCCACATTGTATCATATTAATAGATCTTTGACAGAGTTGGTAATTTAAGATTTGCAAGAGTTCATAATTTCGGAGATTATAACACACCATTTTTTCAGAATGGTTCAAGTTAGAGGGCTAAAAGGATGCATGTTTGAATATTCATGGACTTGTTGTTATCTAGAATTTAATCTGTCTACTTTAAACTTGACTGCTACAAAATGTCAGTCATCCCTTCGAGAGATCCATTCCATCTATTGAAATCTAGATTAATAAAGCCCTGATTGAAAGGAAACAGTATTGACACTAAATATAATATATCAAGTATTGTACGGTATGAAAGCAGCTGACCATTGAAATTTTGTTATATCCTACTGGATGAGCGTTGCCAATAATTGATGCTGAATGATGATGTTCAGTTTGCGTCATTGCTGTGATACATAAATCTTCAGTCAGATATGTTATCTCTATGTTGGCTATTTTAAAATGTAGCTGGCGACGGATGCAATAACAGGAAATGAAGGCGAAGATATGTTACCTGCAGAAAGGCGACCCCCGAAAAGAGCACATCTGTAGTTGCAACCACATAATAAGAATAATCACTCCTTGATTATTTGATCCTGATATATTTTGTCGTTAACTAACTTGTGATATTTACTTAATGAGAACAAAGACTCTTACAAATAAATATTAACTTTCCACTTTTAATCAGAAGTATCCGTTCTTTGTTTGTGGTGCATAACTTTTCGTGTTGCTATTAATATACCACTTGTAAACGTTAGCAAAACATAAGGTTTCTCCAGTTTGAGCTTATGGTGTATCGTTAGTTACATCAAATATGTGTAATGGAATCACATAATTGGTTTTTATCGTTTACGTATAATTTTAAAATGAACGCTAAAGGTTATCGCAGTGTTTGTTGTCATTTAAGATCCTTTAACGAATCGAGCATCATACTGATTCTCTTGGCGCTGAATCAATATACATCTGTATGGAAGATGTTAAAAGCATATGTAGAAGAATCGCTTAATTTTATCTATCTTATATTTAATGGTAGGGTCCTTTCACACCTGTTGCTATAATAATTTCTAGCTACTTTGTAGTGTTCTGTTTCATGCCTTAGTGTCTTACTTCTCTGCTTGTTGTATTTCCTTCTGTATTGGATCTGCACTATCATATATATTTATAACACTTTCTTTGACAGTTTTCAAATTCCGAAGAGCATCTGTGCCTAAAACTATATACCTGTTCAACATCTCTGACACCCTTGTTCATTCAGTTTATTCTTATCACTGACTTTATAATATTGACTCTTTCTCCCAGATATTACGTTGTCTTTACTGAAGGACGTCGCCCTGATTTATTTTAAAATTTCGCCAACTTTACGGTAATTGCACATTTTTCCACTTTAAATCATACTTAATTTGCGGAGTCAGTAGTCCCATTTCTGTGCATAAAACCTTGTTTAATATCAAAGAATACTCTCTCTCTCTCTCTCTCTCTCTCTCTCTCTCTCTCTCTCTCTCTCTCTCTCACACACACACACACACACACACACACACACACGCACACACACACACACACACACAGTTTCCTCGCATATCTGGCATCGTCAGCTAACTTCTTTATGTCGTATGCATTGCTTGCAAAAATATTTACTACAGGGCAGAGAGTTTAACATGAAATTGATTTGAGACGTTTCTTCATTTATTTTAAATGATTCATGCTAAACTGCCACAACCTATTTTTACCCATATTCCTGAAAGAATAGATTCAAATACGTAAATTAAGTTTACACAGTTGTGCAGACTTGTGCTTGTGATTAAGGCATACATTGAGACATACATCGGTTCATCGTTCTTTTTAAGTCCTCTAAACTTACCGGGATGTTAACTGGGCCGAATTGTGTCCCTGGTATCGTAAATAATATATCATTTATCAGCTTCATGGATACATGCCGTATATACGTATAAATTGATTCTTACTGCAAACAACATAGACCCTTACCTACCTTTGCATAATGTGATGGCAGATCATGGTCTATATTGTTTGTTCTACAGTTTAATCCTGACAAAATGCATATACCAAGATATGCCGGTTCATTGTGCAATAGCAGATATGCGTCTATGCAGTTTGCAGTTGAGCCCGACTTATAAGCACATTTCAACGGTAATTACAACTCTTGCTTTTTATAACCGACCGGCTTGACTAAAATTGAAAGTTCTATAAGAATGATTGCTCTTGACACGGCACAAATACATCAATTATATATCATTCGTCTATTGTTATTATGACAGAGCAATGCGTACGTTTAATCGATTTTATGATCTGTGTACTTATTGACGACTTGAGATTAAAATGTAGCCCTTGTATTTTTCTAATATCTAGCCAGTGTGCTGTAAATTATTTTCGAAATAACACAGTATTTTAGGATCAAGGAGTTGATAATACGCATAAAATGGAGTCAAAAGTGGCAGAGCAATACGTTGTGAACTGGTCTTCTTTTAGCACGAGTGTTGATGCTCCATTTAGCGCAGAATGAGCATGTATCTCGTGCCTAAAAAAGACCCCATGTCAACGTTTACATATCTGAATTGCTTTTATAAACCACTTTTCAGTTTCCTAATGAATGGAAATATACAAATAACTCTGATGTACTAAGCCGTGCACGTGGAACCTGTATGGCCATTTAAATGTAACGAGGGTAACATATCGATTGCATGACTTGTTGGCACCAAATATCAAAGTATTTTTCGATTGCAGAATTTCATATCAGTACATTTTTATCTTTTAGAACCTGTCATTTCCACTGTTATGCTGAACACTTATCCTCATCGATTTAATTAGATGGTTGTTACGTTTAAACTAACTATTATTATTAGAATCTTTATTAAGAAAAGTTACTTAAATAAGTAACAATTAGAAACAAAAAGTGTAGACAGTTTTACAATTGTCTCAAAAACCATTCCTCGACAAGATTTCCCCAGCGGAGAACCAAGAGCAATATGATGCGATCTGATTGGTCAATCGGCTAAAATCGATTTTCACCTCCCGATGCACACTGGCCAAATTTATAGCAGAAGATATTAACTCAACAGTACGGAACAGTCTCAATACCGAAGAGAAATATGTTAGAATTCGTAAACTAATGAAAACAACTTTGTGATAATATTTTATTTTCATACTTTGAAAACAGTTAATGTACTTTAAATGCCTTTCAAGATAGTAGAATATGCGGTGCACAGCAATATGAGATTTACGGGAATTCATAATGGAATTATATCTTTGTTGATGAAAGGTTGAACCAGCAACATAGTAAATGTTTGAAAGCCCAAAAATTGTGAATAACCTAGATTTTCGTATATTCAGAACTACTGTGAAGAAATGTTAGTTAATAAAAAGGAATTGATGATGCTACACCTAATATATGGGACATAGCCAACACAATAAAAGATGCATGCCGACAAATACCTTTAGTGATGGGTATAACATGTATCTAATGATGCTGAATATTTGAGAGACATTTTTATGGTAATACGAGGAGTTATGTGATATATATAGTGGAATAATATAATCGTTTTCTCGCTGGTTCTTACCTCTGTGAATAAAACATCAAAAAGTGTTTTTCGCCACTATAAGAGAAGTCACATCCGTTATTTACGTTTGATTTGTTTTTTAAAGTTAGTTTCTTTTAGAGCTTGATTACGGTCTCGTTATCTTTTATGAGGAAACGATATTAACATTCATCCAGGATTGTGCCCTACCAGTTAAAACTCCCATCAAGCAAAAGATGATAGAAAAATCAATATCATTCCACAAAATTAAAAGGATTTCTAAGACAATATTACACTATTCGAAACACGGCAAGGAAAGAAATCAATCTTTTATAGCATCTGAAATGCATTTCTGATTCAGCAAGATAGACCCGATTTATTGTCTGGAATAAATATTTCCACGGAATGACTGTTATGCTTTATAATTTTGGCCATTGACTATGTTCGAATGCAATTTGGTAAAACATGCCGACATATATGGTCAGTTTTATTGCTATTATCAGTCGATTATGGATATTGTTTTGGATGCAAACTTCGTTTCAATGTTTTATCGAAGGATATGAAGGTTTAGGCAATAGAACTGTCCATGTTGGTGTTTTTCTTGAGGATTGTGCACAACAAAATTGGACCTCAGTGAAGAACGAGGAGCTATTGGCATTTAAATTGGAAAATTATGAGATAATATTAAAGGATATATGTCTTGACAAAGCCGACTCTGATTTAAACGGTGTTTTTAAGAATTCGTCTATTCACTGCTTGACAGGTACTGTGAATACTGAATGGCATCAAATATTAACAAGTTTGGCGCGGCTATGCCAAAAATCGTACGTATCTCCGCTTGCTGCTACAATCTATACTGATGGTTCTCGTGTATTTTCTATAGGAAGTAGTTCAAGTAAAACGTCATCCGCCTTCATTCAGATTTTAAACTATTTCGCGTGGCAAAACATTCTTCTAATTGTTCAAAGGCATCAATACTGGATTGAATTTGGCTGGACAATGATGATTTCATCAGCTGAAGATCGTTTAATTCCTACGGTAAAATACATCGACGAACCACATAACGATTCGTCTTCTATCTTGTCATCCACCGAAAGGATTGTAGCATCAGTGACGTCTGAACAGAAGGGTAAGTGGAACTTATCTCATTTATGTTGGAATTTTTCATTTAAATAGATTTTTTTTTTAAACTCTCTAATATTTTTTTCTGATAGAGTTGTGGGAATTACAAATTCAGAATTAAAGATGCCTCTAATGTGTCCTCGATAATGACAAAAGAAGATGGCTTCTCTTCCGCTGTTGAAAAATATCCAAATCACTTGTAAGTATTCTAAACAATGGAAGATGTATGGGTACACATCAAAATATATGCAACTCATGATATGCGTTGAGGAATTGTATCATTCATCAACTACTTAAAAGTTATGGCTTTCTTTGAAAAATTTCCATACCTACAAATACTCATTATATATAAGTGAGCATATTATTTCCGCATCGTAAATTAGGCAAAACGAAATTAAATTGTAGTTAAATTAAAAGAGGTTTCTTTTTTTCATTAAGTAGAAATGAACAACACCGTAAACGATGGGATGGTCGATAAGAGTAGGAACAATGGTACGGATAATAATGGAGTCAAACATCAGTTGAAACTCTTCTTTTACTACATGTATTGTCTCAGGCCAATCTCAATGCTGAAAACTAAATTTTAGTATTCTCTCGGAGTGCATATTTTATACAAATTATATGCCGAATAGTTAGATAGCTGCCTCTATAGACTGTATACATTTTGAAAATTTGAAAGTTAAAAAGATCCTCTTAAATAATGGGGAAGTGAGAAACAAATCTACGGTAACCTCGGAGTAATTTATTGCAAAACTTCATCGAAAAGGTTCTTAATTGTTTTGTGAAAAGCTTAATGAATTAAAGAGTTGCTGGTACTTTCATTTCGATCTTTAACAATAACACTGTCTAGACGAAGTCAATGGGAAGATGGCACTACCAGAATGTTTCAGTATTGGCACTAGGGAACATAGGTCTACCATGCACACGTTTACTTGTAATTTGGAGATTTTTATATCGTGCCTCAACGAAAAATTGCTATTCTAAGAGGACGTTCTGAATTTCATCAGACAAACTACAAACAAGTGATTAAAGACAATAACGACTGATACCATAGATCGCCTACCATAAAACATAACTGGGTCCACTTGCAATACGTCTTGAGGAAGGGGAAAGGTGGGAAGATAAAAGCCATAGCGACAAGTTTACAAGAAATGATATTGACCTTTTTTATTTCTTATAATTTTTTTCTTATTATTATTACTAAGATCAGAAGGGATGTTAGAATTAATGATTTATCAATGGGATTAGGCATTATCTAATGATTTTGTCAAGGTAGAGGATTTGCTTCTTTCAGTTTAACTCGGCAGATCTCAGTTTACCCAAGTGATTATTTTTATGCTCTAAGTGATATCCATTAGACAGGTTAAGCCTCTTAACATGTGAGACTTGGATGGTTTACGGATTTGACGTCTGAAAATACAGTTTGACAGAAGAACGTGGTTATTGACATAAAGGTTGGAGAATAAAATCCCGGAAAAAACTAAGTTGTCCATTTAAACAAATTTGCAGACACCTTGTTGATATGTTTCCTCTATAACCATCAGATATTTATATATTAACAAAATATTAACACAGCTTTGAAAAATCGGTTCTATTAAAATTTCTTGGTAGAATTTTAAATTCACATAGTTTTATGATGGTTGTTATTATTATTATTATTATTATTATTATTATTATTATTATACGGTCCTATTTACATCTTTATCGAACACAAACGTTTTCCGCAAATCTTTCATTTTAATGTCATTCATTTATTCGTCTGCAGTCTTTTCCGAATGCTCAGAATAGAATGTCGCGTTGATACGGTGACAGGTAGATATTTCTCCAGTTGCTATAAAGATTGTCCGTTCAAGCAACTTCAACCTTATACAATGAAGCAGGCAGAACATGTGATTTATATTGGCGTCCCGGAAAATGGACAGAGATATAAATTATTTGTCATTATTATTTGTTGTTGTCGTTTTTAAATTTTTTGGGGGGGTTTGTGTATTCTCGCAATTTAATTTATTGTACAAAAGAGACACATATCTAATGTATTTAGATGTGTCTGATTTTATTGACCGTATCGAGTGAAGAAAATGATGTGCATTGGATCACGCAGATGAATCCGAAATGGACGTAGTTGCAAAAAATAATATCTCACTTCCATTCTTTTCCTGATATACACCCCTCCCCCGCCAAAACATTTATACAAAACTTGGGTGCAAAACTTTGACATTATTGGTTGATAACGCTGACGCCGTCCTCAAGCCCCAAAATATGGTCATAATTCAGTGGAGACAATAACACGCTTTCGTAACATCGTACAAAATGCTATATGTTTGTGTGTGTGTGTGTGTGTGAGAGAGAGAGAGAGAGAGAGAGAGAGAGAGAGAGAGAGAGAGAGAGAGAGAGAGAGAGAGATTTGGGGTTTTGTTTGCAGTCGTTTACTATTGCAATCAACGTGTTGTATTCAGCACTCAAAACTAGGGAGTAAACGTACTTTTCCAATAATCATTGTCAAATTTGGTCCCGAAAAAATCACAAATATCATTAGTTATACACAAGTTCGAATAGATCAGTGTTAGTTTGATTATATATTTTCTTCCTATTTAATTTTATTGAAAAGGAACACAGTTCATACACTGTCTTCACCATGATTTCTGCTTCTAACGTCACAGTGAGCAGTGAAGATTTATGTTACTTGGAAAAATGAATATTGATCAGATGAAATACGCACAATTAAATTCCAAGAATCAGTTACAAGTTAATAAGGAAAGAAATACAAATAATTTTGCACTGAATTTCAAACAATGTGCTCTTCGACAGAGCACTAACGGCGGTATTCTGTATCAGTAATAGCACGTGTTCGCCTCGTGTGGCAATACACACATCAATGAATGAAATTATGATGTATTAGGGACTATTGTGAACGTATTCAATGACCTGGCCTCATCAGATTTTTCATCATAGAGATTGTCTATTTTATTATGTTTGAGGCTGATGACATGACAAATTAACTGCAGAGCTTTTATGACTTCCCCATGTGAAATTTAATTAATGTCATGGTTATGGTTTATTGAAAGAACAAATGGAAAATAAAAGAAAAAATAAATTAAAAATCATCGAAACCATACTACTTAAGTGAGTTAATGTACCGCAAACAAAAATGCTTTCATAGAGAAAATGCATCTTAACTGAAACGATTATATCAAAGTTTTAACTATTAGTCCTATAGGCAGTATTTTATATAAATTATGACGAACACACGCAGACTGATTTTTCTGGTATTTATTGGGCAGTTTAGCACTTGGGTAATGCGTTCTCTCTCTCTCTCTCTCTCTCTCTCTCTCTCTCTCTCTCTCTCTCTCTCTCTCTCTCTCCTTGATGTCAGTCAACTCCGCACCTTATACAACGACAATAATAACATGTAGTATCCAAAGTAAGTAAACATACTCGGCACTGTTTTACCAGGACTGCGATGATGTGCCGTTAAATCCCATATATAAATACTTAATACATATCCTTTTTAACAATATGGCCTATACATTTGCAGCCGGTTTCTAGCATCCTTGCTTACACAGATCTTATCGATACAAAATATATCATACATTCATGTTGCAGCGTTCGTGGCTTATCGTTATCGTTTACCGTTTGCAATTTGATAGTGTAATTTCTCGTTTACCTTTGACATTTTTCTCTCTACATTATTTTACATTAAGCGCTTTCATTCCTTCAGTGTCCATTCATTGTTCGCTTAGCGTTAGTTTACCGTTCATTTTCCGTTCGTTCAATGTTTCATTTGCTTTTCAAAGGAGCATGTAAATGTTTCAGGGTACTAGTAGCTTCCTAGGATTTTATGACAGTGAATTGATGTTTGCGACATAAGGTTTTCTATGTGCTTTGAATCATGCTGTTATTATGGTTAGATCGTCCGTCTCGGATGCGGGTGGTCGAAAAAAGGTAAAACAATCAAACGTATTGGACAAGAGGAGAGACCAGGTCCATTCAGACTGAACATTGACTAGAGCCTTCAGATGTGTTCATTCAGACTGATGTGTTCATTCAGACTGAACATTGACTAGGTCACTTCAAATATGTCCATTCAGACTGAATATTGACTTGATCCTTCAAACGTGTTCCTTCAGACTGTTCATTGATTATGAAATGTGTCCATTCAGACTGATCCTAGACTAGATGACTTCAAATGTGTCCGACCTGGTCCTTCAAATGTGTTCATTCAGACTGTTCATAAGTCTTCCATACCTTCAACTGCAGTGCTTTGTCTTCATTCCACAGGTGGGTATTATATTTCTTAGCTGCTTAAGCCATCTTCTATCAGGACTTTTAATGTTGGTTAATCAATACAGTTGACAATAATATCAACAACTAGGAAAGTTTATAATAAGCTCTTTGTACTTTTAATGTGAAGTTACGTTTCAACAAATTACAATGTTATTGAAGTACATTCAAACTTGGATCGCACCTGAATTGTCGACTAGGTAGGATTGTTACGACTATATGGTCTTAAACTAAGTAACAGAAGAAAGCAAAACCAACAGGTTGAGTCAAATTAACAAATAAAGTTTTTGCTCTAAGTTTTAAAGTAAAATTTTAAGAGGAACTTAAAGTATTGTGAACTAAATCTCAAATAAGCATAAATGTTCTATCACTAGTCCGAAGCTATAGAGTTTTCTGAATGAATTCCAGTTGAATGTGATGATGTACCTATATTCTTGAATATAATCATGCACCAACAGCCGTGAAAAATCACAACGACATGATCAGGAATGTCTTTGAATTAATTTAAAATAATCCCAAAGTAGTGCTTTAGTCCCAAATGTAGTTGAGCACTTAGTAATTCCAATGAATAATTTAAATAAATGATTTCTCTCAAATTATATCTTAACACAACAGTAAATGATTCCACATACTGAACTTAAAACAGGGATGAATAGTTGTGTTTATCTCATCCTGTATCTACTAATTTCACTTTACTTAAAAATTATTAAAATGTCCAGGATATTGGTCATTTTAAATGGTAAATTCCCTCTAATTGTAAACAACTTTGCTTCTAGAGCATTATAAAATCGTAAATACGGTTAGGCCTTGAAATCAAATTAAAGTAAATATCTTTTACAAATAAGACACACAAGTCAGGTAGGCCAGAACCCTATCCGCAATCACAGACAATGTGTGTTAACTACGTCCTTTACTGTTATACACAGCTAACACACCGACATACCCCGACAAGAATAATAAAAGACGGCATTGTTTCATTGCTTTATGAAGAACATTAACTTGTTACATGGAAAGAAAATCTCTTTAATTATGGTCCTTTTTTTTTTTTTTTTTTTTTTTTGTTCTTGGTTCCAATAATGATTTCTGAAATTTATATAGCTTTAAACATAACTGGTGTCTCCGGTTTCCCCAATGACGTAAACATTTTTGCCGATTACCCCAAAAAATAATATATAATAACGTGGGAAATAGAGGATGTCTAGCTGGTAATGATTTAATATTGAATTTATGGCACGGGTGAAGCGATTTCCAGCTTTTTTGAGAACTGTCGAGCTAAAGCTGGAAAGTTTCCACAGTTTTATAAATGCAGCAATAAATCATTACCCATTTGAGACTGTCGATCACTTATGTTTTATTAAGAGTTCAAAAACCGAACCTTTCAGTTCTTGCGAGTGAAAATATAGTCCCAGATTAGTGTTGAAGCACTACTGAACAGTTCGATAACAAAAAAAAAACGTCCAAAAGTATAATTTTCATAAATAACAGTTCTTTGAACAAATGTCCTCCTAACAATAAAACACATTTCACTAACAGGATAATGTTTTAAAATTAGACTATCGCTAAATTCCCTCTGTGTTCTTACATAGTTCAATTGGTTAGGTCAGCTATTAGGAGTAACTGAAGCGCCATTTACATGAATTTGTATCTGGCTGTTTAGAATGATTCCACCGAACCATGGACATTCAGTGCAGACGCAGTACTGAGTTTGGTAGAAGAAACAGCATTCCAGTTGTTGGGGGTTTCTCTTTGGGAGTATTCATGGATGCACAAGCTGTGCTAAATGTAGAAATGTTGCTGAGAATTCAGGAGATTTGATTATGCTGATTTTCATTCACCTTTCTGTAGTTATTAACTGATTCTATGTTTTTGTGACCTGATATTTGCATATATCTATTTGGAACAATGATGAAGATAACTTGCTGACAGTCTGGAAGCCGTCATTTGTTGACATTCCTTTCAAAAGAGAGGTGAGTTTATTTACTCCTATAGTTTGACCACACATGTTATGGAGATAGGGTGCGAGAAAAAAGGGTAGGACCCCCTCCCTCGTATTGATCGATACTTTTCATTTCAAAGCGCATTCTTTTATCAAAACATACAATTCGCAGGAACTACGCAGTAGCGAAAGTGTGTTTACCTAAAGGTTAGCAAAAGTATGCGATTTATTTTATCAAACCCTGCCATCTCGAAATGGTAAGGTGGATAATTTAGCGTCTCATTTATAACATTTAAAACATATTTCATTTCTTTAATATACTGAGAAATGAGTCAATATTACAGTGTTCTCAAAACGGTCCTCGTATATGTCTAGTACTCAAATTGCTTGGTCACGTCATCCAAATCTCGTAGCCTACATTATCATGACTTTGTAAGAGTCAAACGATCACGCAAGAAGCTCTTTCTATAGGGAATTCGAGGACAACTGCAACACACTGAATGCACTAATACGATATTGGTTGGACACGTTCGGCTACTCCCAGAGGACGTAGAAAGAATGGCCAACGATAATTCAGCTACATAGGGCTCGAGATTTGGGGATCATATGACGAAGCAGTGCCGCATTGCACGGTAGATTGTATTTATAAATATGGTTGCGGTGTCGGCATACTAAACTTGCAAAAAAAAAAATTGGTTTTCGATTGTTGTCTGATGGGGTAATTATTATATTGTTCGGTTCCTGGAAGGTGAGATTCGAAACGAGGTCGAATAATATGACAGCCCTAGGATGAAGAGACTTTCATGCGCAATTTCCTAGTCTCTTGATCTAATTCCGTGTTTTCGAAAAGCATGGGTTTCTCATCCTCTGAATGATCTATTTTCAGTTACTAATTACAGGTATACTTTTAGACCATCCAGAGGAGGTGAATCCTATGCAACTTTAAACGTATATCCCCCATTTGTCTAAGACGATACATCATTTTCTCGGTGCCATTTAACGGTTAAAGCTGGGACATTTGTTCAGTGCATGACAAGAGCTATCCAGGTTTAACTCAGAAAAATATGAAAGCAACACTGTAAGGAGAATATTGGCTGATGTGATCATCGAAAGAAGTAAAGATGCCGACTATCCTTTCTTGTCTTTAGTCTACTATCTAATGACAAGCTCTTGTAACTCCAGCTTAACTATTCCAGTATCTGGCATGAACAGGGAACGGACAGAGGAGCTAGGACTACTTCCTATTATACAGGGCAGGATTTGTTTTCCATTTACAGTCGTCTTTTATTCATTGCAGTCAGTGGCCTGAGTTATCTAGGCTTCAAGTTTACAATCCATGGAATAAGTAAAATTTCATAAGTGATCGATTTTGTTAAAATATAATTGAACACTATTAAAACAATGCTGTTTCTAGATGCTGGAATTCACATGGAGCATAAAAAAATGCAGCAAATGGAAAACTTGCAGGTGCATACAATTGTGGGCATATACTGATTGCTACGGTTGTTTTGTTATAGATATCAATGAATACGAAGATGATATCAACATTTTTTAGTAGATAAGGGGAAATAATTCACGAGTGAAGTGGAAGCAATGTATTGTCACGAATGGCGAAGCCACGAGTGACAATAGAAAATGTTTCCACATTTCGAGTTAAATGTTCCCGTGTATCAACTCAAGAAATGTAGATTTTCTTTTTATTATATAGTTATTTAATGGCAGAAATAGCTGATTTACATGGAATCGTGTTACCGTTTCTGTGCCAATGCGCTTAACAGTTGCATTACTACATTGGTAAATAAAAGGTTATAGATTTTTAAATAATTTTGGGACATCCACGTTTTACACAGTTATCTTGCACATATCAATCCACAGACTGTGTAATTTGTATGAAAATGACGAGACTTTTATCTTTGTTAATACACTTTGTGCGTGGTAATGTAGAAGCATCACAGAGCGTTTGTATTTAACAAATTTCAGGGCATAATATCTTTAAATAAAAGATTTTAATGATTATGAGTTTACTTGTGAGGATTTCTTGCATACGTCTACATTCAAACGTAAATGCTTGTGTGGTCTTAGAACACTTGCATTCGACTTCCGTAGCAGAGGCTGCATGTAAACTCAGTCACCGACAATTTCAATGCTTCATGTAAAAAAATACATTATGAAAGATTAATATTGTTCTTTTTGGAGTTCGTTCTTTGGCATTTCTTGGTGCCACTTCGTTGATTGCATATACTGTATGTCTACTAGAGGGTCCACAGTTGACACTTTTTAAGACCTGTACGACATGACGTCGAGAGGGGTGCGGCAGAGGTAGATGGGACGGAGATTGAGAAGGAGAGGAATAATGAAATAGGCCTAAATAAGTAAATATAGGTTTGAATATCATGTATAGGTGCAGTTCTATTTCCCAAACGAGAAATAATTATTTCTAAAAGTGATATCGCCAATGTAGCGATAAAATTGATATCGCCACTGTAACGATATAATTTTCTCCCACTGTTATATTACTACTGTCTCTCAATTAGATATTAGGGTCCAACAGTTTAGTATTCTGTGGCAAAGGACTGATTTATTGCAAAGTATATCCATTATATTATTTGAAGAAAAATAATTATCTTGAGATACAAGAAAAGAAACGATCTCAGCTCAAAAGAAATTGCAACCCCACCCCCAAAAAACAACAAACAATTAAATGGTCAGTACATTATAGTAGATGAATTTGCTGTGTCAATGTTAATTGTTGTACAAGATGTAACCTAAGACTGTAACTAAAGTGGGATGATTAAGCTAACACTATAGCTGAAATCCTGTGAAAGACATTGTTCTGACGTAAGAAAACTATAGGGAGTATTGACACTGAAGCCTACAATTCACTAGTTACACTATTCATGCAATAGGCAGGGAAACTTTGAGTGGGATACCAATATATTTTTCAAAGAGGGCTAGTAACCCTAAAACACACTTTCTTAACAAACGAGAAAATATTTTTTGGACTTGAGGAATTACGTGAACTTCAAACAGAAAACAAATTCTCTACTAAAATTCTTAAGGTGATTCTTATTTTCACAACGGAAAAAATGTACTTATCATATTTTAACTTACGCTAGAAAACAGCTAAAAAAAAAATTTTTTATCTGAATTTTTTTTCCAGAAGTTCGATTTTTCCCCAAATATGTCACAACATCCCATTTGGCCACCACGCTGGCCACCACGCTGATATACATGACACATGCCAAACATGTGATTAATGGATCATACCTATAATTATATTTGTACTATTCAAAATTAATTTGTGACAAATGCAACTGTAAAGTACAAATAACACTTCCTTCAATTATTTTGTCATTAGACATGAAAACATACTGTTAAATTCGTAACAAGATTATTCAGGAATTTCCATACATTCCATACCAAAGAAGTAGAATTATGATGTAGGTTGAACTTAGAAGGCTGTAATTTCTAATAGTAAGATCATCAGGAGACAAAGCAGTGTATGGAAACAAACAAGTTAGCCCACGCATATAAAAACACCTCTTTCCAGACCTGATTACACAAGCCATAACTGAGAAACGCATGGTTTCAGAGAACAAACAAGCATTATTGTGAATCGCATAATACCTGAGAACATACAAGGTATAATTGTGATTCGTATGAAACCAGAGACCACATAAGGCATAACTGATAGGCGCATGTTTCCAGAGGACGCACAAGGTATAATTGTGAATTGCATGGTACTTGAAAACACAACAATAAATAGGCAGTACTGTGTCATAATAATCAGATACAACTGGACAAAGGCTAATCGCAAATACTGTCCAGACGTACTAAATGATGGCTTGGTTTTGCACCAGGATATCGACCCCGCATTCTTTTTATGCAACCTTGCAAAAACCTGGCATTCAAACTCTAAATCACCATACACACCAGATTTAGCCTATTTCGAATTCTAGCTTTTTCCGAAATTCAGTTACAGAGAAACCATTACGAAAGCTGGAAAAACTATCGGATGCAGTCACCGGCTTGCTATGAATGCTGTCAGTTGACGGGATGTTGCACGTGCTCAAGACATTACACACAAGATGGGAGAAGTGCATTAAGTCGAAAACCAGTTACATTGAGAAAGACTACCAAAACTATTCTAAATACCTAAGAATTTATTACAGCTTTTGTAATACAACCTTTTCATCAATCTTCGTACAAGTACACAAGATAATCCTCTTTACAAACTTCAATAAAATAATATTATACCGTCAATATTAGTAATATTTCTCTTTATCATAAGAAAAACATGTTTCCATGCCTGCCAACCCTTATTTTGTGCAGGATGAAGCTTGTAATACACAATTTGTTTTGTTGTTGTTGTTGTTGTAGGGTTTAACGCCATTTTTCAGCACAAGATAGGCTATACATGGCGGCCAGTATAATTGGTGGAGGAAGAACCCTGGAAAACCCCGGGAAGAACCACCGACCCACGAGAAGCTACTGGCAGGCTTTCTCACGTGCCCACGTTAGCCGAGCTGAGACTCGAACTCACGCAGACAGAGGTGAGATGGCAGTGATCCGTAACGGTGAGCGCTTTAGACCACTCGGCCACTCGGGGCCCCACAATTTGTTTTAGGTATATGAATAGGTTTTCTCAAAAAATGGCATGCCACGTTCTCTTAACGCAGGAGCACTTATCTGGAAGAAACCAAAATTAGAAATATGTTTGTATCGCGTATAAGTCACATCCAACTGCAAAGAACCTAGACCCTGATCGGCAGACACATCAAGGTCTGTCTTGTTTCTTCTATTTATTAGTCCTAACAAGCTACATCGATCCAAATCTGCCGGCGCATTATGCAACAGTTGATCTGTCTGTGTGTGTGTGTGTGTGTGTGTGTGTGTGTGTGTGTGTGTGTGTGTGTGTGTGTGTGTGCAGTTTGTACCTGGATCCGACTTGTACGCGAGTTATGTGGGTATTTTCATGAAATTAGTCACTAAACTTAAAGTAAGCGTCATTGGTTTGACAAAGTGAGTCGAATTAAAGAATAACTGCATTATCATTCTTTGACTAACTGCTGTTGTTTTGTGGTTTAACGCCATTTCTCAGGGCAAGATAGGCTATATATGGCGGCCAGTGTAATTGGTGGAGGAAGAACCCGCGAAAACACCACTAAGAACCACCGACCCAAGGGAAGCTACAGGTGACTTTCTGACACACTTCTGTTCTCTTGGGTTAGAGCCTCGGGCTCGCCCAATGGATACGTGAGAAAGCTTGCCAGTACCTTCCCGTGGGTTGGTGGTTCTTACCTAGGCTTTCCCGGGTTCACTCTCCACCAGTTATACTTTCCGCCATGTATGTGCATACCTTGTGCTGAAAAATGGCGGTAAAGCAACCACAACAACAACAACAATTCTATTTATGTCTTTTATTATATCTTATTTTATGTTTGGAAAGAAAACGTACATTTGCTGCGGTTTAGTAACATCCGGACTGGCTTCAGTTTCCAATCGTGCAAAGGTATATAATTACACGAAAGATTATATTGTGTCGTGACTCGTGGAGTAATGTGTCTTGCCCAGGGAAAATACACACACACACACACACACACACACACACACACAACTAAGCCAAGAACACAGAATAAATGCTGATACTGGTTAAAATTTGGATAATATCATGGAAATCACGCGAGAGCGAACACAATTACTACTAGATATGGGGGGGGGGGGCCGAGTGGCCAAGTGCTCTAAAGCTCTCTCCGTTACGGATCACTGCCATCTCACCTCTGTCTGCGTGGGTTCGAGTCCTGGATTCGGCCAATGTGGGTATGTGAGAAAGCTTGCCAGTAGCTTCTCGTGGGTCGGTGGTTCTTTCCGGGGTTACAAGGGTTCTTCCTCCACTGTTAATACTGGCCGCCATGTATAGCCTATCGTGTGCTGAAAAATGGTGTTAAACCCTACAACAATAACAACAACAACAACAACTAGATACGGACCATTCATGATATATTATCTCTGGCCGTGACATTATGAAAACGTGATCGAAACAGATTAACAGAGAGCTTGCAAAAAGTACAGATCATGTTTTTATGCTCTTGTTACAATCATGACAGTATAGGACGAAAAGGGAACTCATTTGCCTGCCTGTACACGTCTTTACGACGTTCATGTTGTACCACGCAATAATAATTATGACCGTTCAATAAGGGAGGAAATAAAAGTTTCAGTAAAATGTTAATGGCTGTCGTTTAATATTTGGGAGTACAATTCCTTTCTGCCCGCGAAAGAGCAAAGGCAAATGTACCAATACAAATAATTACGCGGCATCATTTCTGTCTGATGAGTTGTATAAATCTAGTTTTAGTACCAAGGTTTAAATCACGAACGCATAATGAAAAGAAAAAGTGGATTTGTTAAGAAAAGAATTTTATGACATTCTATTACAAGTGCACTACAATAGCTAGAATTGGCAGATTATGAAAGGACATCTTTAACCAAAGATTGTTCTTGAGGAATATGCAGGGTGTTGATAACTTGTCTTTATCAAGTATTACAGCCTGGCTAAAACTAGTGTGTCCGTAACATGTACTCTCTGGCCATTATATCGACAATGACATCCTCCGTTTGATGACATTTATGCTATCTGTGGTCCAAGGTTTGCATTTTACAGTCTTTTTCGATAGGCGACCTTATTACATCTTCCTGCTGGACACGTTGCTGTATACTTGTTACTGTATTACTGTAAGTCTTTGTTATTTAGTATTGCTATTTTGATGACCTTTGACTCCATAGATTCCAAAGTATATGTGACTTTCGAAGTCTTAGAATTTTATTTTTTTTATTGGGGTCGGGGATAAATAACCTCTCTTCTTCGTTCAAAAATTTTTCAAAAACGAAACTAATCTTATCTTGGGGTTTGGTGGCTTCTTGATTCTGTGAATTCTGGACAATCCACTGAATAGTGAAGTTGCCACCAGTATTAGCTGGCAGATGTAAGGCAATTTAATTGTTTTTTCTGCCTCCTATTTCTATTTTCTTCAATGGGTTCCACAGCTTCAGGCAATGTTCCTACCAATATATACTTTCAGTCCATCTGTTATTGTGTCCATTTTTAATATTCTCATCCCTTTCATATCTTGTTTCTGAAAATGAGATATATTATTGTCAAAATTGTATTAAATACCTATAGACAGCGTCACATATTTCCTACAAAACATAAGGATACTGAATTTCTAAGAAGAGAATTGGATTTAATATGTTACTGACTTGATTCTTTCTGAGATTTGAAATTTGTTTTACCTTTTTATGGGGAGAGGTTGTCATGAGCTAAAATACACTTAATTTCAGCGTACTCAGAATCGCTATCATTTACTTTGAAATCATTGTAATCCCTGTGATACCAGTTTGGTTGATTGTAGAGAGGACTGAGGAGATACAAGATTAAACACAATATTGTCAGTCTTGTTTGTTTGTTTACTTTGTTGTTAAGTTTCGTTTTGGTTTTGATTTTGTTTTTGTTTTGTTTAAGTTTTTGTTTTTGTTTTATGTTTCTTTTTTATTTGTTTTGGGTTTTTTGGAGGGGGGGGGGAGAGCCGCTGGGTTTTTTTGTCTTGTTTCATAAGAAATAGCCAAAGCAATCACAGTTGTAACTAAGGGTCACCAATTTATATGCAATTTCTTAGCAAATATTTTTTGACAAATAAATATATGACTCTCATTCTTTTCAAAATATCAGAATGAACAAGACAAAAGAGTTTTTGCAAGATACATTTTTTCTTTACACCAATATTAAAAGGTCTGTATATTATATACAGTCAATAAGGTCCAAAAATCTCATTCCTTGTCCTCGACAACAATCATTGTTAGATTCCTGAAAACCTATATTCCATGAAGTTTGGCCGATATGTTACTACAGGGTCATCAATGATGCAATGTACAAGAAAAAACATTTCGTTGAAACTGGAGAATTCTTTCTTGATATTGACTTTCATGCACTTGCTACGAAAGCTACGATCAAAGAAAGAGTACAAAATTATATCTGCTTGTAGGGAAATTGCGGCGTTTCCTGTTATAACTCTTAATATTTTATACGTCTGAACAACCAGGGAGGAAATTAATTAGCGTTTAAGGTTCGTGCACGTCATTCATGTCGCAGAGTCAGATTTACAATTTTACGTCTTTCATGTCGGAGAGAACCGACGCAACTACTGTTAAATGGAAAATATTCCTGGAGGATATAATTATTTTTGAGGGGTAACGAATGCATTCAAAATTAAATCCACTACGAATGTTTGCAGTGATTTTTTCATATTAAAGTAAGCAACTTGCAGAAAATCATGCCAATACATTTCAATCTACAACATTCCATTGCTGCAAATAATGATTGTAACACGTAGTCTGTGTCTTTTGAAGATGTTCCAATCACGAACTGCGGTCGCTTAAACACGCTGAAACTCAATTTTACACCCAAAAATATAACTTTGTATGATAGCTATATATCACGAGAACTACTGTTGCACGAGTTACTAAATATTTCTTTTATATATATATATATAAAAAAACAAACAACAAAATGTTTGACTATGGGTTGTTGTTTTTTTTTAAAGCCGTGTTGATGGTGTCAGTTGTGACGCTCAATCTAATGAGTTACAATTACAGTAATTTATTATCTGTCCGTGAATACTATCAATACAACACAACTATCTAGGTGCACATCTATCTGCATTTTTGGCGCCCTCCTGCCACGCGCTCATTGCGTGAACTCAGATACTGCTGATGTGGGTATTGTAATAAAGCTAGGCAGAAGAAGCATTGGCTGCTGTGCAGCCATTAATTTATATTCATTCATTATAATCAATAATAAGCTGAAAAATCTTTGTTCTATTTTTCGGTACTTTCGATTTATACTTGGTCACATACAAGAAATATATTACAGCGTGACAGAGCGAATCATTCGAGTTTTATGAAATTGATGCTTTGGTTATCCAAGCTGCACTGTATGCGTTTCATAAAGACAAAGTTACTATCATATGAAACGTACTTATGACATGACAAATGAGTGAGGGATGTTTAGCTACGTAACCATCTAATTTTGGGGTTTTCCCTAATATGAACTGTCGATTGGGGAAAAAATCCGTTGTTCATCTAAATTAATATGTATGCAGATTGAACGGAATCCAAACTGCTTGAGATTTTATTCTTTTTGTTCGTAAAACTAGCTTTCAGATACAATAAAATAGATAACTAGACTTAGGTCAACGGCATGTCATTGAAGATCCTCGACCCTCCGAACTACGCAACTAGGGGCATTGCCTGGCCTAGGGTCCAAATATTGCAACACAGTACAACAAGGGAACATGACATAGGGTTCGCGTTGAATGCACAAATGCATTTTTTTTTTCATGCCCGCTAGTTGTATACATAATCATATCATGGGAATCTTAGCAGTTTCAAAGCTATTGTCCATACAGTTATCCCCGACACAGGGATGCAGTATTGGATACAAGACTGTCCTCATCTCCTTCAGACCTATATACATGTATGGTTATAAGGCGGGATCTCAAACGTTTGCAATTTACAAACCAGAAGCACAAGTGACCAGCCCAGCATCTACACCTGATTATTTTGAATGAGTCTAAGTAGCACAAATTGTGTCATCCATAAATTCACTGGCAAACGAAAGCTGACAGGTCAGGTTTCCACCTTACCTGATGAGGATTTGTAAAACATGGTTCTTGGAATGTCAAATCCATTTACATTTAAGACAGTGCCCCGTACAGATGACAATAGTACAAAAGACAATACCCCGTAGAGATGACAATAGTACAAAAAGGGAGTGCCCCGTAGCGATACAAATAGTACAAAAGAAAGTACCCCGTAGAGATAACTGTGTTACAATAGGTACTAACCCGTAGAGATGGTGATAAAACAATAAACAGTACCTCGTAGAGGTGACCACTAAACAAAAGACAGTACCCCGTAGAGATGACAATAGTATAAAAAATGAGTACCCCTTAGCGATACAAATAGTACAAAAGACAGTACCCGTAGAGATAATTGTGTTACAATAGGCACTAACCCGTAGAGATGGTGATAAAACAATAAACAGTACCTCGTAGAGGTGACCACAAAACAAAAGACAGTACCCCGTATAGATGACAATAGTACAAAAAGGAAGTACACCGTAGAGATGACAATAGTACAAAAAGAGAGTACCCCGTAGAGATGACAATAGTTCAAAAGAGAGTACCCGTAGAGATGACAATAGTACAAAAAGTGAGTACCCCGTAGAGATGACAATAGTACAAAATTATGTATTTAGATGACTGTATTGCAATAGGCACTACCACTACCACGTAGAGATGGTAATAGAACAATAAACAGTACCTTGTAGAAGTGAAAATTGTACAAAAGACAGTTCCCCGCAGAGATAGCTGTGGCAAAATGGACAGATCCCCGTAGAGATGGCAATAGTACAATATACAGTACCCGTAGAGGTCATCATAGTGCGGTAGAGAGTACCTCGCTGAGGTAACAATGGTACCAACGACAGTACCACTAAAGATAGCTATATTACAATAGACAGTCCTCTATTAAGATGGTAATAGAACAATATAAAGTACACAGTAAGGATGGTAATATCACAATAGACAATATCCCATAGAGACGGCAGCTGAGTAATGAACATTATCCTTAAAGATGGCAATGGTATAATACACAGTACCCGTAGTGATCACAACCGTACAATAGACAATACTCAGTTGAGATGACAACAGTACGATAGACAGCACCCAGTAGAGATGACAATCGTACAATAGACAGTACCCAGTAGAGTTGAAAATAAAAGCTGTCATAAGCCTCTAAATGACATCTGAAGCGTTTTCACATGGTACAACAGACGCCAATTAAATAAATAATAATTGAATTTATATTGGTTTGCTGGAGGGGTTTTTTCAACAATAGTCTCGAAAAAGCGATTCAACTTAATTACTGTCTTCTGTTGATGAAAGTGGTAAACCATACTAATGTGGTATGTTCAGTTTTTCATCTTTCTCTGTTGTCATTTCTCTCTGTTGTATTTCTCTATGTTGCTCATCTGAAGATTCGATTGTATCATGTAATATGGAAGGAACGGTAATTAACTTAATTTCCGTTTAATAAGATTGTTTTTTACATTTTAATGTAGTGTAAATAAATAATCTTTATGAAAATATTTTCCTCTCTTCCTAATAAAGTTTCAGTGAGTATTGGATACGTTACATTTTAATTAGTATAGATACGTTACGTTACAATGGGTATTAGATACGTTCCTTTTCAGTGGGTACTAGATACGTTGCTTTTCAATAGGTATTATATACGTTGCTTTTCAATGGGTATTAGATACGTTATATTTAGAAGAACAGCTCAATATGTGTCCTTTTTCAACGCCTGAAGTATTGTTCAGAATAATAGTTATAATGTATATTGACAAAAGATGGCGCAGAATCATCACATAACTGGGCAAATTTGATTAAATGCCGGGAGAATGGATAGAGATAATAAAAACATTTCGTAATTCATTTACTACGTATAAAGAAATATGGGGCCTGATGTCAAGTAAGTTGAGAGTGCCCTGGGCTTGCAGTGGAATTTTACTCAATTTATTTGTAAATTTCATTATAGTTGAAGACTGAGTGAACAGCATTTGTATGGACTACTTCCGTACAAAAAAGTGGGCATTAAAATGTTATAAATTCGATATTTTTATGACGACGGTAATGCAGAATAATACAATTCAACGGTTGCCTAGTGAATTAAAATATAGTTACAAAAATGGGTTTCTGAAACACACTAAAAACAGACTAATATGATATTCTAAACTGCCTATCAATGAAAGATTACAAAGTATTATTCGTTTGTGCGAGAAGTAACCTTGATTTATTTGTTATAGTTTTCTTTGTTTATTTTCACCTTCCATAATTACTGATACCCAACCGTTTCTAAACTGTTGACGTCTTTTTGTGGTCACCACAAAGAAGGCTGAAAAGAAAAAAATATATAGCCTTTAAATGGCC
>JAECUM010019053.1:0-18638 GCA_016617855.1 Megalonaias nervosa | reverse complement strand
TATGTGTGTGTGTGTGTGTGTGTGTGTGTGTGTGTGTGTGTGTGTGTGTGACTCAACACCTCAACACGAATATACAAACGAAAGATGAGCATTTCAGGATTTTTCATGAAATTTGAGATGTGTGTGCTTCTTTTTTTGAGTAATATTTATTTCATAAAGTTGGATAATTTGTCATTTTCTTCTCTCTAGGGAATCTCTGCAAATAAATCTAGCTGTTATTAATATATTTTGAAAATAAAGCTAATTTTCTTTGTATAAAAATATAGATGTGTAAGAGTTTGAAAAGTTTATAATAGGTTCTTAAAGAAATGTTGTGGACAGATATATTTATAACAGACGTATTTTTAGAACAATGAATAATACTTTAAAAGACCTTAATGTTGCTTTCACCCTCGAAATCTCCCATATGAACGTGCTACTCGTAGGAAATGTGTGTGTGTGTGTGTGTGTGTGTGTGTGTAGTTCAATAGAACAGAGAGCTGTAAGCAATGCCTTTGCACCAGCTAATGTGTCATTTTGAAGAAGAAAATAAACTATTTTATTTCATATTATGGACTCCAAACCTGCAAAACAAAGAGCCCTTTGCGTAAATGTTACGTACGCAGAAGTGTCTTATGGCACCTCAGCACAAAAGTGACCATGTAGTGCCAACAATAGGTTACGTGCATCAATGTTTTAAAAATTAGCTGCACGTAATTAGCTAAACCCTTGGAAAAAATTAAATTCAACACAAGATAAAATACATATACATAAAGCTGTCAAAATTCTGTAATATATATATATATATATATATATATATATATATATATATATATATATATATATATATATAAACACATTTGCCTAATGGTACATGAAATATTAACAATTCGGTTTTGACTGAATTAGCGTAATGTCATACTTCCTTTATCTCTCTACAGCAACCTTCAAAGCAGCTCGTTTTTGTTCACACTCTGTGTAATTGCGTCGATTAACAAGGTTTTGATAAAACAACAATCATTCGGCCGATCTAAATGGGCGGACTCTTTCATATCTTTGGGGAGGGTGTACCCATGTGAGCTCTTTATTTGCTTATTTTTCTCTGTTACTGTTATTTCTTCTTTCTTGTCTCTTTTCTTTCTTTCCTGCAGAAAGGAAGGATAGGATCCATTTATTTGCCCCAGAGCGTACGAAAGGAGTGTACAAATCTCCCTCTTGTATCTCAATTATAAGTTTTGCTCCATTCAGTTAATCTTTATTATTTTATTTATTTTGTTTAATTTTTTTTACAGACACTATCATCCGCTGGTTTAAATGGCCTCAAGTTCATTCATGTTGGATATTAATTACACACGTATTTTGAAGTTGAACGGTGATATGCATGGACTATCATTCTTAAATTAATATGATCCAAGAGATAAACGTTATATTTATTTTTTTTTTTGCTTTGAAATGTTTGTTGAACTAATTTTATTCATATTTGTTTTAGTTAATCAATGAAATCGATGTTTTTTGCATTTGCTTTGTTGATTTTAAATCATACTGATAACTGATACTGATGTTTAAAAATGCGACAACAACCATGATAACAGGAACTCACAAGATAAATAAATAATTTCCACACCTGGTAAAAAAGAATTTGAGTACATTCCTTCTTTATGTTTTATTTCAGCCATCAATCTGTTTTCTTACGTATACCCGCGTGTTATTTTCTAATATACTTGCTTTTTCTCTTTCCGTGAATTACCTTTGAAATTTTAGCTTTAATTTTTTTTTTAGCGCTGTTACAAATCAATGGGGGAAACAGTCCTATAGCACAAGAGTGCTAAAACCACTTGTATGGCGCCGTTATCCGCTACAATAGATTTGCCATACAATGCAGCCATCAATTCTGACACTTGTCATTAAGTAACATGCTGTGGCCATTGTGTTACTCCACCACCTCCACAGTTTCTCTCTCTCCCCCTGTCTCTCTACGCTGATTGTTAAACAGAAGGCCAATCATCAACAAAACACAGTACATACAATATATATATATATATATATATATATATATATATATATATATATATATATATATATATATATATATATATATCTTGTGTTCATAGTAGATTTAACTAGGACTTCAATAGGCTTTTAGTATTAACTGTGTGGCTAAACTACAGCTGAAGAAGATACTAATTCTTGCAAGGTTACTGGTTTATAGTATTTCCCCCATATTATTATGTGTCTGTTTAAGTCTTAGTAAGTTTTAGTATGAGTGGTATGTGTTCATTTCTACCAAGCGTGATACATGTAATTTAGTATAAGTGAACTTAATAAACTTCTCGTATAAAAACAGGCTTTTATGGCTTTAAGTGTGTTTCTTGATTTCCGTCAAAGACAAATAAACTTAAACAAGCACATAAATGATACGGGTTTGTTTTCTTTTCGCAAATATTTAAGGAAGCAATTTCAGATTAAGAAAGATAAACAATTAGTATGCATCGTATAGTAACATTACTTTACATTAATGCTGATTAATACTCCAGTCATACGACATATTTACTTCCAATATCACTATGAATGAAAAACATGTTAATTTTGAAGCAAAAGGGTTTATCGAAACTGATTTCGTTGCAATTTTTCTATTTTCTTCCCTCTTTTTATTTTCTTCTTCCTCCTGACCCATTGTTTAATACATTTGTTAATACCTTACATTCTTAGGCAAACAGGTTTTGGAGCTAGTCCTATTACTGACAAAAGAAAATGTCAACAAGACGAAATTATCCTCTGATGAACTGTCGAACTGTTGTTTCGGTAATGGTTTATCCGGCATGAACACTGGTATTAAGGCGGTCAAGCTTTGACTGTAACTCCAAACAGCATGAACTAAGGAATTTTTGAGATAGTCCGACATTATAATTCGCATGTTTTTACGTAACCATAGCAGGGAAGCGATAATTATCGGTAGCCTCGTTAGGCCCTTATTGTTTTCCAGTAGGGGTCCATATTAAGGGCCACTTGAGACCAGTAAGGAGTGATAGCAATCAATCGATAAAATCATAACATTAGTTATGAGCCGTGTCAAAAAATAAATGTGACGGCTTTATTAACGGTAGGAAATTTAATTGTGTACCAGCAGTTTCGATTATATGCAATGACCGATATATATATATATATATATATATATATATATATATATATATATATATATATATATATATATATATAATTTAAAAAATAATGAGAAAAAAGGAATAATATAAAATAGTTCCCCAACATGAAATTATCTGATAAACTCAGTATGTTTATTTTTTGTCCAACTTCAGTATCAGTTAGCTGAGAGGTTTTACATGAACTGATGCTGTCTTTTCCACAACTAAAGTATTGGCGGATAATCTTTGAAATAGCTTCCCACAGCTTACTATGTATGGTGTCACAAATCAGTTAATATCGTCGGTGTCATCGTCTGCGTAATTTTTCATTACTATCGCCATTGTCATCGCCATCTTCTTTTTAAATTAAAGTGGGGTTTTTTTTGTTCTCAATCTATATCAGGGCTTGAGTTCTAGTGGTCTAAAACGTCCGCCTTTACCGATCAATGCCATCTCACCTTTGACCGCGTAGGTTCGAGTCTCGGGCTTGACCAATGTGGATATGTGAGAAAGTTTGCCAGTAGCTTCTCGTGGGTCGCTGGTTCTTACCAGGGTCTTCTCTGGCTCTTTCTTCACTAATTACACTGACCGACATGCATAGTCTATCATGCACTGAAATATGGCGTTAAATCCAAAACAACTTTTTATTACTAAAACTGCTACTTTTATCATTTATATTAAACAATAAGAATTGCCAGCGGCCAAGTTACTTGTTCGTAGTGTTGTCACCTAAACGATGAAAAAATATTTACTTTTTGTAAGCACAATAATACAGAAAAAATCCGTTGCAATGTGCACGTTTGTTTGTTTGTGAACGAGTTGTGTTTGTTGCTACCATGAAGACTGTTTTTGTTGCGAGAGTTACCTCCCCTACACCATATGCTGGCGTTTCCAGTTGTTTAAAAAAAAAAAAAAAAAAAGGCCGGGAACAAGAATCATAACACATGTAAATGATGTTTACTGCAGGGTGGTTTCCTCGTGCGAGGGCAACTGAAACATTTCCAAGCACGTTCGGTGTCACATGGACGCCCTTTCCCAGGCTCCCTCCACAAGTAATCCAGATAGTGGAGCAGTTAGATCTCTTCAAAACGGAACTTGTCGCATTATCATACATTTTTTATATCAAATGTACAACAGCTGCTGTCGTATCACTGACTAGTTTCCTTCATTACCGAGACAAGACAAATTGCGATATAAAGCAGTTTTCTCCCTTCATTTTATGAATTTCCAACTATCATATTGTGTAACAATGACACTGAGAGTAGAGATATGCGGGGTTATGGATTATGATTTATTTCTCTGAAGAACAAGCTTACATTTCAGCGAATTGATGTTTAATCCCCTTATAGCGCAAGTAATTTTGTTTTAGGTTTTGGCTTTTATCTTTTATTGTTTATATATCATTTTTTAAAAAGGCAATTACAGTAAAAATTATCCAATATGTTTCAGTTTCAAATAAATATATCACATCAGATTCGTATCGTTTGAAACGGTAACATAAGATTTTCTCGTCTATATTAAATTACATGCCGCTATAAAACTTGAAAAGCTAAAGCTAAGAACGAGACGTAGTTCGTCAATATCTTCAAGTCCAATTTTTATTTACAGCAGTTTGTAGTCATTATTTTCTTATTGTACTATACTTCTTCAACTATAGCCTGGCAATTATTCTTCGATTTTCTCTCTTTAAAAAAAAAAAAAAAAATCATCAATCGAAAGTTAGTATATTTTTTTAACAAAGTAATCGCCGCGACCAGCACGCAGAAAGCGACCGAGAAAAATAACCACAACACGTATATCATCATACCGACATCTACAGGTACGTGATCAAATATTTGTTGAGTAGTGACGTACACTTTCCTTGTGATTACAGCCATTAAACCCGTGGGCACTTCTTCCCATTCAGGGCTTTTTAAAGTGTCTGAGTAGGGTAAATGTCAGCCGAGTTTTAGTCACGCTTGCCCCATGCAATGATGAAAACAGGTCTATTCAATGGTTGATTGGCTCATGGTTCTATTGCACGTCACGTGGCGTATTAGTCAAAAGAAACCATACTGTTTGACACTCAAAACAGCTGATGAAATAGTCCTTAAAGTTAAAGGGTGTTTCACTTAGTTATATAAAGAAATAAGCCCAGTCACCTTCCACAATTTAAGCGAAAAAGTTTATTCATAATCTTTCTTGTTAATAATTCCATAAACGAAGTTTTCATCATTATAATCGTTTATGATACACAAAAATGGTACAATATCAATGACGAAATAAACTACATGTCACTCAGATGTATGCAGTAACACATTATCTTTTAGCTTGGTATCCTTCCGCAGTACGTTCTGCACTAGTCCTTCGTTACTTTCATCTTTTCAGCCTACAATGCTTATGATGTGCAATATCATTGCATCAGTTAAGACTCGTACTTTCTAACTAACGGTGTTCATGAGAAAACTTTACTAACTACGTTTTGAAATATTGTAAGCAAACCCCTAAGCCAAATGTATTACAATTGATCGAAACAATAGTGGATCTAAACGAGAACGAGCTTAGCTAACGAGGCCAGCCACTGTCTGGGCGATAAGCTATCGTCAAGAGAACTTTGTTCGTCTAACTTTTGCGGCTGTGGGTTAATTGACCTCGGCTTATCAACAAAGGTCAATGCGACTTTTATTTGATATGCGTCACGTCATAGAGAACTCGCATTCTCTTGGATTTAACCCATCTGTTCTATCAGATATATTCATGGAAAGTATGCAGAAATCAACACAACTTTTATTCAACAATTTCTGGACACTCTTTAGTTTAAAAAGGGTGGTGAAGAACCAATTAATCACTAACAGAATGCAGTCACTTTAAAAAAAAAAAAAATTCAAACTGTAATTAAAAAATGATACACATGCTAAGTGAACATTTTACTGTCTTTAAAATCAAAACAGAAAAAAATAAATATTTTCGACAGTAGCAATGAGAGAGAGAGAGAGAGAGAGAGAGAGAAGATTAGTGTTTTAGTTTGACTCCAAATTTGGTGGATGTCGCCCAGATACTACAGAATCTGGCGGGAAACCGAACTAAACGCGGGAAAATGCTATCACGTGTTTTCCCAACCGCAAGAGTGTCTTGCATAAATTGACCCGATTTACCGTTAATAGTAAATACACACATTTAATAGAAAAGATGCTGGTCTTACCACTTTTATTTCATAGTAATCGAATTTGTATCCATATCAAACTCAAAACATAAATCTTAATTTGTGCCAAACCGATCGCAATCAATATCAAAAGTATTCCCACTATATTCGAAACTCAGAACGCAGACTAAAACGAATACAACAGGCTCGACGTCATCAGAGTTGTCAACATTTTCAAGGCCACAGTATTATTGAAAGCGGCACTTTCGACCGTTTTAACACTTCCACGTCTCTAGAGGCGAAAGTAAATTAAGTTGTGGACACATTTTGGTTTACCGTACATGAAACATCGAATCCAATTCCATTTTTCCAAGGTAAATATCCAATTTTTGTATTAAAATTGCACATATGTATAACGTACATGTACTCAAGTTTCACCCAAACAGATACAGACGTTTCAGAATGAGTAACACAGTTTGACAATCAACCAATCAGACTGCTCGGTGATTCCTGCGCGAGCTTAGGGTTGATTGACAGCACACCGATAGTTCCTTGGCCGATCTCAGTGCTGGCTTTCTTCTGGTAAACAACTTTAAGCTCCGCCCACTGCGTATATATTGAACACGAGGCCGGTGGCGGCAGACATACGCAAGCGTGAATTAGAGTAGGAAAGAGAACGTGTATATTAGTAGATTCTAAACAGTATTATTGTGCGAGAAGGGACTTTGAAATTTCAGGATGGCTGTAGTTCCACCTGTATCTCAATTCATTGATGTCAGGGATGTGCTGCAGCAGGTATGTACTCGGAAAATTACAGTTTAATGTAACTGGCATAGAATCGAAATCGCGCGGTGCTTGCCGTGTAGGCTGTGGTCGATAGCACCAGTATTAATGCAACGTTGATGTGTTTTTATTCGCATATTGGTGGGTCGTATCTGGTCAAAGCGGAGACGGATGACAGATTTGAATATATTTCATGCAAGCTGGCCATCGTAAAAATGCAGATTTGTGTATTTTGAATCACGAATGGTTTACCTTTGAATATTGATCGAAACGTAATTTTGGACTACGTTACAATTTTACAAGTTGATAAAAATAAGTCGTGTATTTGTGGGCCACACGTTAAATTTAAAATGAAATAAAGTTCGTTCTGTATTTAATCTGGAAACGTTACACATTTACCAAGGCTTTGTAGGCATTGGAGATGGGCCTTACGTTACAGTTTTAGAAGTGAATAATGAAAGCTCGTATTATAGCCTAGACATTACAACTGTACGAAGATTTTATAGGCATTATGGGGGTGTATTTGATACTCAAAAGTGAGGCTCAAAATTTGTACATCTCTAAGGTTCTCGTTTTCTTTATTTTCAGAATTTCAAGAATAACCAAATGAAGCAGTCAGTGGAAAGGAGGAATACTATTGGTGCTCCACTGGACAACAGGAATAGGAATATAACTGCCTTCACTCCAGTTTCAGGGAATAAACATTCTGTGATCTCCGATTCTAGCAATCAGACTTCGCCCAGGGAACATAAGAAATTGGACAGAAGTTATAGTGAGCCTTGTGAAAAGTTGTCCAACAACAACAGCAATGCAAACAACAATCAAAGAAATTCCAATATAAATTCCAGCAGATACAAAACGGAATTGTGTCGCCCCTTCGAAGAAAATGGATTTTGTAAATATGCAGACAAGTGCCAATTCGCTCATGGAATGCACGAATTGAGAACTCTAGCTCGGCACCCGAAGTACAAAACGGAGCTCTGTCGCACATTTCATACACGTGGACTCTGTCCATACGGACCAAGGTGCAATTTTATTCACAACGAGGATCTGCGAAAAATAAATCAACTTGTTGCGACCAACCAACAGGCCCAGAGAGTTCAACAGGTCTCTACAACGACTGCTTTTAGTCAGTCTCCCCCACCAGCGCCACAACGACCGACCACAATCAACTTCAATTCCAGTTTCGAGGGTTCTCTTGGATCTACTGCTGAGTCCTCACCCCCGTCTAGCGTGGGGAGTGGCAGTCCTTCTCTTAGTCCAGTATTTTTTGAAGAATTAAACCCTGTGAACAGCCTACCGCCGTTCACCCCTCAGCTGAGCAACACAACGACAACCAGTGTTAATCCAGCAAGTCCAGTGTTCAGTTTTCCAGAGTACAATTCCATGAATCCACTGAACATTAAAACACAGCTTACGGCAGCGGATTTAGCTACATTAACCGAACAATTCGATGCTTTACTGAACTTGAATCAGAAAAACATTAACAACAACCGCAACAACCACCACCAGGTGTTCGAAGAGTGGGATTGTTCCAATGCATTGGCCCCTCTTTCCTCTCCCGACAGTGTCTCGGGGGAGAGCACGTGTTCCAATAGCAGCAGCAACAATTATTCGACTTGTGGATCTCCTATGGAAGTCAGTAAGAATTTCCGCTTACCCGTGTTCAACCACATTGCAAGAGAGGAACAGCAACTGCTGTGCTAAAATTTGACAGCATTACATCACAACACTTGTGACTTGTGGGACCACAAATTGCCTTAGCTTCGCTTCACAAAGGACCGATTTTAATGACAAAATTGGATTACTGTGAATATGTTAATTGCTGTTAAAACTTGTAATATTTTTCTAATTTTATATAAAAGTTATTTATGTACACCACCTGTAAATTTTGTTCATTCCCATTATTTATTGAAAGACTGACGACTTCAGGTAGAAGTATTTACCACACAGTGGATTTATACAAGTTCATTCGTTCTCTCTGGGAGACATCAAGACAGTCTTGTTTGTTCATCAACTTTTTTTTTTTAACCATCGAATTCTGTGGATAAACATGCCGTTTTTTTTTTTTTCTTCAGCTTTCTAATTATTGGATTATTGCAGGAAAAGTGCCTATTTTTGTCACTGCAAGTTTACATTTTCATGTTGGTTCAAGATTCTGTTTGGAATAAACCAGGTGTGGTTATATGTGCTATTTTGTAACAGTCTTACAACTTTAGATGGAATATTTCTTTTCTCCCATTTCACTGCATTTCTTTTTTATTCAAATAAATTATGTCAAATTACTGATTATTTATTATTAACCTCTAAGCATTTGACATGTAATCTGCTCATTGAACATGATATGCAATGTTAAAAGTCCTGTACTTTTGTTAAATTATTACATCACCAAAGATAAGGGAACACCTTTTTTTTTTATATTTTCCATGAATCGTTGTTTGTTGCATTGTGAATAACCATTTTCATTTTATTTATGCAAAAAAAATATTGTCCTGGTAGGGATACAAAAACTTCAATTAAAATTGTTTTCTAAAATCTATGACAGTCTCTGTGTTGTCTTGCATTTGTCAATATTCGTCTGCCGTCTTTATTAAATTGTGGTATGTACATGTTCAGTTTAGAAATAAGCTGTATACCTGTCCGCACAAACGTAACCGACGCCTCTAAAATTTTATGCATGGACTGGTCGAATTATTAGTTTTTATTTTTTGTATAAACTGAATATCGTTGTAAGGCGCGTAATTACATTGGATCAATACAGATTTTGGTAAGGAAATTTGCACGTCTTTTTAGTAGGTTAAGTTCGCTTGTACAGCAGAGGTTTTACAGTACAATACGCCTCTCTGATAGCAGCATATATACACAGCTACCTGTTACCTACGTTGTAACGCTGTTAGCGTGGCTGGCTTGTACGTTGTGGTTGGCTAATGGCGTGTTGTACTGTAATACAATGGCTCGGGTTATTGTGGATAGTTGTAGGTGTGATACATTGTCAGCCACTAGTGTACTTTGTTCTCTGGTATTTCTCAAAAGTTTCTGTACATTCGGTGGTGTTTTCCTGTTCATGAAGTATACCATTCTCGTTCTCTCTCTCTCTCTCTCGTACACACGCATATTTCCTGTAAACAAGAATTGCCTCGCATAAGAAGCGATTTTCTCACATGTATACAGGTACATTATAAAATGAAACATAGCTTCGAAGATGCTCGCTCACCACAAACTGACGCGACAGTTGTACAAAAGAGTACAGGACTATTGGTGTGGAATGCACATGTGAAAAAGTTGTCGAACTTTATAATACTCCACGTTCCCTCTCCAGCGGAGCATTCTGCAATAAACGATGCGCCTAGTTCTTACAGATGTATACATCGAAAACTATTTATGGTATAATTTACATCTTTAAGGCATCGGCATTCTGAATTTTTTGTGCAATTTTTTGTTTAAATTGAAAACTCGCCGTTTTGTACACTATACCTTTCTCGGCTAGATAAACGCTACGAGACCAAGGCCGAGGAGGGGAAGATATTCCGAGCCTGGTTATATTTTATCTTTTACTAGAGATAATATATTTTTCAATTAATATAATGAGTGTATTAGGTTCTTTTTCTGTAAGGGCAAGATTATTTTTTCAAGCTGTTTGTTGGCAAGATTTTTCTTTAAAATTCAAAAATACTACTACTCCGGTCTACCTAAAAATTGGTTGTCAAAAGCATTCGTTTTGTGCATTTAATCGATACGTAACCTTTCATTAGACAATCCGTTACATTGCATACATTTTATTTTACGAATGTACTGAATTTAGTGCTAGATATTTATTGACTACGTGTAATAATTATATACTCAATTAGAACGAAAGCTCCGTGTACTACTGGGAAAATTAGTTTTATTCCTATACAAACTAGTGTTATCGACCAGCACTCTTTGCCAAAAGTGTAACAAATTTAGTATTCGAGACGTACACCCCTTCCCACTCCATCCTTGACTGTCGACTGTGACTGCTTCCATGGTGCTAGACCAACATGTGGACCCCGTTATTACTTGACATTTGGGAAAATTAGTTTTATTCCTATAGTAACTAGTGTTGTCGACCTGCACTCTTTTCCCAAGAGTGTAACAAATTTAGTAATCGAGACGTACACCCCCACTCCATCCTCGACTGTCGACTGTGACTGCCTCCATGGTGCTAGACCAACACGTGGACACCGTTACTATTTGACATGTTCCTGTATTTGGCGATGAACAAGGGTGTCAAGGCAGCCTGGTTCACAACCAAGTAGTTATATGACGGCTAGATGAATCGCTGTTCGTCAACCCCACTGCATCAAAAAAAGAATAAAAAACAAAACAATCTGCCATTGACTGCTGTTCAATTCTTGTACAGACGCGCACACAAGACCACAAACTTAAAAAAAAAATTTTTTTTTTTTTTTCTCCGTTGCAGCCATGAATAAATGAAATGGCGGAGAACAGTTTTACCGTCGTAGTAGTTGGAGCGATATGCATACGCAGTTCTACTTGACGTAATGCAGAGCACCCGTTTAAACGACCTGGAAAAAAAAAAACATTTAATACCACACACTCGAAAAGAACAGAACTCTAATATATTTTACTATATACTCCTTTATATATTTTTACCACTAATTTTGATTCAGAGGACACGGAAAATTAAATCGGTGTGGTTTATTTCTGGTTTGTGTATGAATAACTATGCGTCCGAGGCTGTTTAATCCTAGTTTTCTTCAGTATGTCACGTCACCCGTTTGCGGGGAATTATAATTTCTATCGAACGAGATTAGCATGTGACGATGACGTCTCGTCATGAAAATGGTTTTCTCCGTTACATCCTCGCGTTCATGTAATTTGACGTCAGCAGTTCTAGCGTAGGCATTAAATGTACAACATCGAATGTTGACACATGCAAGCGCACACTAAGTTTCATGTTTACGATATTCTCTATTTCTGTTGTGAAAACTGTCGTTTGAACAAGATACGGTACTATTTTGGAGACATTAAATGTGAAGAACGGAGCTATTTCCATAAATTTTTCATTTGGCAAATTTTGGCGAAGGCCGAAGAAATCATGGCAAACCACTTAACGTTTTGCGTGGAGATGTAGGTAATCCGATTGAGAACGTGTAAGCTTAGCTGAACGAATGCACGCTAGACTAAGAAATTGACTAATCGGCTATTTTCCAATCTCGTGCTTAAAATTCTTCACAAAACTGAGTTGTCAACCTTTCACCGACGGGTAAGAAATAACGACCAAACTTTTATTAGATTAACAGACGATGTAACTTGCGGCTGGATACAAACGGAATCTATGATCTCGAGATGGATATTCAGGAAAAGCAGTCGAGTTCCACACGAACTTTCCTTATTTCAAACCTGCTTAAGACGTAATAGTAGAGGTGAAGAAACCGTACATCTGCAACTCGCTCAGAGAACGCAGAGGTCGTCAGAGCAAACCATAAGGTTTAAACTTTGAGGGCTAAAGGAAGTTCATAAAACGTGATGTTCCAAATCGATATTTTGGACCGTCGAAAAGGGTTTTCACGGCATTTTACTACATGCACAAGAGTTGTTAACGATTAAAATATTACTTTTTAAACACTAATTGTTAAGTTTCTTTTTTATACTTGTACAGAGAACTGTAATATACGGTGAATAAGCCATGTTTGACGCAATCATAATATCACAACTATGATCTGCAACACAGTCGTATACGGCTTGCAAACACTGTTGCATGCTTGGAAAGCTGATCTGTGACTTGCACCCTTCACGTAAAGGACGGCTTTAACTCGTATCCTAGTAGATTTAAAGGACAGTTTTAACTCTTAATCCATTAGATACAGAAAATTAGTGAGTATCTTAACGTTCTCGGTTTAATCGTTCAACTGCATAACTCCACAGTTGGGTATAGTTATCGTTTGAAACTGACTATAATACGCCCAGAGTAAGTTTTTGATCTCGGTCAACAGCTAGCGCCTCGTTGCTTTAATTGCATAATACGTACGCGCGGTAAATCGTTGCCACCTGTATATAATCAATATTACAAGTGGGATTTGTTTTTGTTTTTTTTTGTTTTTTGTAGCAGATATTGTATTCGGTCTTTACATTTGCCGTACATTTTGGGTCTGAAGCATGCATCTTATTGATGTACATAGTAACACCAAGTTGACAGTAACGAAAGAATAAGGGACCGACTATATAAAGTTTGTATTGGTGGAAAAAAGGGGACTGAATTTTCTTTTCAAACAGTGTATGTTGTTTTCTCTAATCACATGGTAATTACTTTGAAAACTAGTACGATGGATTGGCGTTATTTTTTTCGTTTTTTTCCCCTACAAATCTAGCAAGTGTCTTATTTCTGACTTTTTTCTCACAAAAAAAGATCGCAGCCTTATCCCCATAGGTCCGGTCCCTAATGAAACAAATTCATATATACTTCGAAACAATTTCATGTACACTTCTCAGCTGACTATTAGGTTGTAGAAGGAACGCTGTTATTACGATCTGTTTCCATCACATTTTGTCACAATTTTCACGATAAAAACACTGATACTCTGTTTTTCATTCATACTGGAACATACAGCGAGACATTACCCTTAGTGCTAGCCGACAAGTCATATCCGGGTTCGAAACGTAGTTTGTAATAAACCAATCCCTTGTATGAATGATCATCATATTGCTAATGGTGACAATACTGCAACCGGCGAAGGATAATCCTCTTAAAAGATAAATTGTACCACTAATATAATAACTTATTTTCATTACCTTCACAGCTATGTAAATTGTTGCACTTACATTGACAAGTGATATACGGAATTTACGACTTTTAGTAGTTACTTATAAACGAAAACTGGCGCGATTCGGTTTCGTCTCCTTTTGAAGTATCGAAACTGACGAAAGCAGGTAAGTACAACTTTATTCAGCCAGTTGAACAGAGCAGCATATTTAATAGCCTGGGTAGATTAACAGTTTGTAATAGTTTTTTGGTATATATATATATATATATATATATATATATATATATATATGATACGCGGAATCAGCGCGGTATTCCCAAGTCATTATTAATAGTACAGTATACAGCTAATGACCTTTTAGAACCAGAGATAACTATTTTTGGAAGACATACTGGTGTAACTGATGAGCATCGGAACGTAAATCTAGATAACGAGGGACGGTCATTCGTCAAGGAGAGCATCGTTATCTGGACGTCACCGCTTTAACACCGGCCTGGACAATTCTTTGCTGTGTAGACCGTATACAAGACCAAGATAATCAATCTGGGATGTATTTGCAGTAATAAGAATGCGAAGATAACACAGTATAATATTGAACAGTGTTATGAGAATCTGTTGTCATAGGTACATACCTTTTTCTTTCTTTTTTTTTTTTGAAACTAAACCTTCATAAAAGCAGTTAGGTACTCGGGATATATTTTTATGAAACGAAAATATTATGTTCCAAATTTGTTTATTTGTGTAAGAGAAAAGGGTACTCACACAAAAAGTTGTTTTAGTTTGGATCTTGCGATGAATATACAATTCCACAATATCTTTCATTACGAATTTTCGCTATTGAGAATGTCGAAATGATGAAACCAGTGACGCAGACATAATATGGAAGCGGAAGCAAGTAATGAACAGCCAATATTCACCAAGTGTTCAAACGCTGTACAAAGTCGAACACCGTGCCAGTACGTGGTGTATAGATGTCGTTTACACTTTTTTTGACGACATCAATGCCTCCATTTCTATCATGAATGTATCTTCACTATAACATAGGTTGAAATGGTGCGAACAAACAGTAGCTTACACTGTTGAAATGTCGCAATAAACATGCAATCAACAGGTGTTCAAACACTTAAGGCAAACAATGTGCGAGCACATGATGAATGAAGTTCATTGCCTGATTCGTTTCCTTATTTTGATGACTAGTTATTGATAATTCGCACCATTTAAACTTGGACTTTACTTGCACGCGAAATATTTATTGTCGGATTTACTTTGGTGGGGGTGTTTAGCTGATTAAACGTGTTAATGTAAGTTTCATCGTTAGAAAGAAAAAGAGGAAAATTAAAGAGACAAGATATAATCAATCCAGCGTATATACTCTGGCAAATGATGTGCTTTTTCGTTGTAACTTCACTGGACTGGTTTAAGGCTGTAAATATTCAGACCTAGTCAGAACAGGTAAAAATTTTAAATGGTCAAAATAGACCAAAAGAACATTAGGGATGGCTTCTCCGTTTTCATTCATCCGACGTCCGTTCGTCCGTGAACACATATTTGTTATCGTCACTCCTCCAAAACAACTTGGAGGATACACACGAACCTTTATACACACATTCATTCCAAGATCTAGTTGTTCCTAAATCAGAATGGTACTGCTGAGACATCATATATGGCGGTTACAGCAGTCATCTTGAAAATCTTAATCGTAATACCAACATGGAGTTTTTCACTAAAAGACCTCTTAATAAAATCGTTTCGCTCGGACATCTACAGTGGCCATCTTGAAAATCTTTATATCATTACTCCTTCCCTCCCCATAGGGTGTACTTTCAAATGGGAATTTCACTGAAAGACTTCCGATGTTATTTATATCCTAGATGAAAATGATGCCGATGCGAGGTCTAATATGGCCACTTCCACAGCCTACATCTTGAACATTGTGTAATTGCTACTTTACCTGAATGAATAATCATATGAACTTGGAATTTTACTAGAAGACTTCGTATGATGTTTAGTTGATCCTAGAAGATAGCGCTGATCTGGCATCCAATATGGCCAGCAAAGCAGCCACTTTTAAATCTTGTTATTGCTATTCCTCGTGAACGGAAAGTCATACAAGGTTTTCACCGAAGACTTATTATGGTGTCTAGTTTGTCTTAGATAAAAGTTGAGCCGATCTGGTATCCAGTATGGCCGCCACTCTTCAATCTTGAAAATCTGACAACTACTTCTCCCAGATGGAAAGTCATGTCAATATACCATATATACTCGCTTATAAGTATAGTCAAACTGCAAATAACAAAGACCCTGATATGCCATAGCATGTGCGCCTGCAGATCAGGGTCTATGTTGCTTATTCTACTAATTACTCGTAACAAATTGCACAGACCCAGATCTGCCGCCTTTCAGCGAGTACAGACTGTGGATACTAAATGAAGATTGTTCCGAGATGACATTCAGTATGGCCACCTTGGCAGCCATCTTGACAATTATATTATTGCCGCTCTTTATAAAAGGAAATTCATATCAACATGAGGCTTTCACCAGAAGATTAATTATGATATCTAATTGGTCCTGAATGAAAATAATGCTGCTCTGACATCAAGCACAGTTGAAAATCTTCTCATATTTTCTCGAATGGACAGCCTTATCAACATGGGGTTTTCACCAAAAGTCTTCTAATTGTATCGAGTTTGGCCTAAATGAAATGGGGACGATCTTGCGTCCAATATTGCTGAAAATAATTTTAATGTCTTATCGTTGTTTTGAAATAATATACCGCCAGAAAAGCTTGGGAAAAATTAGTCTTGCTGAGATCTAGAGTTAAAGGAAAGAGTCGGGAAAGAAACTCGAACTCTCCTCCCCCAGAAAATTAAATGGTCGGTCCTTTATTTTTTAACTGATCTGAATTCTTTTCGGAAAGCAGAGCTTCAATCCCTTCTAAGGACTGCTGTTTTATATTGATTGTTCTTAATGCTGGTGTTAGCTGCCGTGGATCTATGGTTAAGGCCTTGGGGTCGACGCCTGAGGGATGCGGGTTCGATTCTCACCATCGGATCAGCATAGATCGGCCAATGTTATGTTGGGCTGGGCACTGTACTCAACTTCCACACAACATAAGACATATGTTGCTATTCCTTGAAACACTTAACCAACTCTTATTGCTATCGTCGTTTCTTCTGAATTCTTGTAATTGTATGATGTTAATATATAAGGCAAAAACAACATAAATGTTCTACAGACAACATAAACAGTGCTTAGACTCCACCCATTCCCTTAAACCTTTCCCGTTAAAATGTCCCTGTATTCTGGCCTCTGTATATGAATGAATACAGTGTTTACATTGTCAAATTACGTCATACCGCGGGTTATGAATGATTAAACAGACACTTGTGATTGTTACAAACTTTCAAAACTCAAATTCCTAAACGACTAAAATATCTTAAATTGTAACACTGTTCGGAATTGCATCATATAATCGTGCATGTGGAAAATATTCACTTATGTACACAAGGCTTTAACCTCGCGGCAGCGTGATTGAGAGGGGTTGGGAATATCGTTGCTGCCAAATGTTATTCTTTATTTTATTTATTTATTTATTTTTTTTATTTATTTATTTATTTATTTATGTTATTATTTGCCAACTGGCGCAGCATCAGGTCTTTTTGTTTTTATTGTTCTAAAAGTCTTGGTTGAAGATGTAAAAATAGTTGGAGCGGATCCAACAGCAGCGTAGCAATAGAGCCCCCCCCCCCCCGTTCCGTTATTTCTGGGATACTTTCTCAATAATAAAAGTTGTTGATGGGAATTTGCCTCCCCCTTTGCAAAAAAAAAATAAAAAATATGCGGTGGTAGGTTGCACGATTGCTATGCCACTGGGATCCAGAATTTGATGTCAAACTAGCGACTGATGTTACTTAAACTTCTATCGATGCGTCCTTGGAAAGGTACCTGGCCCCATATACTCTGTGTGTGTGTGTGTGGGGGGTTTTGAATTTTTAACGTAGCTTTAACAATTTTCCAGTCGTATCGCTACGATGTCTGCAGTGGAGCAGTTTATAGTGATGTCGAGCACTGGGGCATTATGTAGCAGACATGTGGCATTTTGTCCCACCTAGTCACATTATCCTGACACCATGCCGACCTGTCCTAACACAAACCTAATAATGTTCAGTTCTAAGCGAGGCAGCTGCTAAAACTTGTTTAGGCTTTGGTATGACTCGGCCGGGGTTCGAACCCGCGACATCCCGCATCCGAGGCGGACGCTCTAACCACTTTGGCCGCCAGAACGGTCCTGTTGCGATTGGTACAGATAAGGAAATACTAGTCGAGGATTTAACATTTTTCGTCTTTTGCGAGGTTCTCCAGAGCAAAAGACAAATAATATAACTCCGAGACTGAGATTTCCTTTTTGCCATGCTAACTCCTAGAATGAATATTTTTGTCTCCCGATTATTTTTCAAATATTAAAAATAAAAAGTTATAAATTTCATCGCATAACACCATTAACTTGCTTTATTTGCACACACTGAGGTAGTATTTAACGTTGTGACGCCAATAAAATAAGTAACTATTTTATGAGATCATGAAACCGTCATGGGACGACCTCGGATAAAGCATATCGAGTTAAGAACGTAAGGATCGCAAATTCGCTGTTTCTCTTGTCACATGGGTGAGAAAGCCAATTCATATACCGATAGTATACTTACAAAACCATCTAATTAATAAATGGCCGTTTATGACCCCAATCTAAGCCTTGGGACTAACAAATCGGGGTGGGGGTGGGGGTAGAGAATACCTGACATGAACACGAGGGGATATCTTCCATGATCTGAAGACCATAGCATTAACATCTGGTGTGCCCTTTTTGTTTGC
>JAECUM010019052.1:0-18148 GCA_016617855.1 Megalonaias nervosa | reverse complement strand
ATAATAATAATAATAATAATAATGAGGACTTTGTATAGCGCCTAATCTTTAGAAACTCTAAGCGCTTTACAACATTTGACAACATTTAAAAAACATATATAATGATATGATTACAAAATAAAAACAAACACCACGAAAGTAGAAACAGAAAATATGCTGTAAATATTTAAGGACAAGGATACATTATTAGGTCTTTAAGTCTGTTCTTGCAGTTGAAATAGGTGAGTTTTAAGAGCGCTCTTGAATGAGATCACTGTGTCTTTGTGTCTAAGTGCAGTGGGCAATTCGTTCCACGTTGCTGGGCCCTGGTATGCAAAAGAGCGTTGTCCATATGATTTCATCTTCATAGTGGGAATAATGAATATATCCCTCTGATTTAGGCTTTGCACCATTGCACACACACACATACACACACAGATTATGATAAAGCAGGTTTAATATTTTTGGAGATAAGGGTGGACCTATTAGGATTTGCAAACGCCCTCCCAATAAAACCACCCTCTCCCATTAATCGCTTGTAAGCTAGGTATATTTGTGGCAAGAGTGTAGGGTTGAAAACAGATACTATGGCATGCTGAAATCAACAAAGTTTTTACCCTTTCTCGCTCTCGCTTTTGAAAAGCTCCTCTCGGGCTACGTGTTGTTACGCCTGCCGTAACCCTTGATTTTTGTTGATCTGTTGTGCATGTACTCTGGGTTATGTGGTGAGAAAACACACTTGGAACTGCATTTGGCAGGAATCGTCTAATGGTCTTAATCCCAAATGACTCTTTCATTTATAGGCGGAACTGAAATCGTCTTCTCTGAAGTGGTCACTACAAACACCTTGACTATCTGGCCTGTCACTAGTCGGCTTAGTTCAGTCTTTTCTTGTCGCTCGTATTTGCTTAATCCATTGTTTCCTTGAAACAGGATTAGTAGGAAATGAGTGCAAACTCACTCCTTCTCGTGTTGTATTGCTACAACCTCCAACAATACACCTTTTTACCATTTTATTTAACACACGGCTCCACTTGTTGAACGTAACTACAATGAAAACTGGAAAGCTGTGTTCCCTGCACTGCGTTACTTCCGCTTTGCCTTACGGAAATTACCGAGCGCGAAATCAGCTAGGAGCGTTTTTTCCTCCAACGATAAACAATCGATGTTCTGTAGTCATTATTTTCATTAATAATGAGGTATATGACATAATACCTATACAAATCGCTTCGTGAAGGTTAAATTTATAATATAAACGAAAGTCGTGTGAGTGCACTAGTAGACCTTTAAGGCAACAAAAAAACACCTGGGAAGAACCACTAAACCTTCCACAAGTAACTGGCAACTTCATCACGTGCGACTCGGGTTTGAATATGTGGGATGAGAGACAAGAGATCACAAGACAAGCATCTTATACCACTCTGCCATGGAAGCTCCTCGGACCTTGGGTATAAGTCTTGTGGAAAAGACAAGAAATGAGAGACGGAACCTGCGATCCTTGGATTAAAAGTCCAGAATATTACTGTTAGGCCATCAGTAATGATGCTGCTGCTGTTCACAAAGAGACTTAACTGCAATGACGTTGATTTTAAGAGTGCACTGGGGAATACAAATTATTGCTAAATTTGTATCCATTTTTTCAACCTAATTTCTGCCGTAACAATGTTTGACATGCTATATCTTTCTATTAGCCATGCAGCAAGGTACAAAATAAAACACATCAGTTACTGAATATATAATTTTCTTGCAAGAAATTATATTGTGTAAAATTGGACAGAAATAATGCGACATCACTTCCACATGAATTAATATTTTTCTGACAAATCATGTAATATCTATTTTAAAAAACAATTATAGAAAAAATATAATCAACGCACCCAACCGTACATTTAAAGCAATACAAGATTTAACTATCATTCAAATCAAACGCAGCATGTCTGAAAAAATAGCGATCACTCATAAAAGTTTAGTAACGTTACAAATTAATGATTTCTGTATTATAACAGAACTCCCTACTATAAACTCTTTTTTAATGGATATCAAATTAGTGGATATTCATGTACTAAACTGCGACATATACAAATAACAAGCCACCAAGAAAATTTGATCAAAGTATCAGAAACATACAAGGTTGGCATACAAACAAAAGAACAAAAGATGACTGAGTATAAAGAATGAATATAACCCAACCAAATTGTCTAAAATCACCATCATCGGTATGGGATAGTACTTTTAAATTAAAACACATCTGACGGTGGATCATATTTTTTAAATTGTTTCTCTTGTAAGTTCGTTGAATTTGAAAGTACCTCTCCGGGGGATATATGTTTCACTGGAACAATCCTCGTTTAAGTGACAAAGATAAACTTGGTGATACAAGATAAATTTAACACTAAAAGCTACATAATAATTATCAAAATCGAGTAATGATTGTTTATTGTATTTCTCAATGTGAATATGATTTTTATGTTATAACCAAAAAATGTTATATCCAAATTCATTGCTTATTTTTCAGACTGCTTATGTTTGTGTCCATATTGTGAGGTACAGGTTGATGACGCTGCACATGTAATAAGAAAAAGTTTCACAATCCGTTAAAAGTGTCAGTATAGATGTTTTTGTACAAGCCAGAAGAAACAGTTTTAATTTTAATAATCATAGATTTTTCTGAATTCTTGTTACGTTTCATGAAAATGCTGATAAAAAATATAAGGTATGTATCTCTGAAGTTGTAGGTAAAGTTTAATGTATACCACACAACCTAGAAACTCTGTTGTTCTGGTACAAGAGCTGGTACTAAATCATCACCGTCATCGTCACTTCCAGTTTGCAGAAAAATCTGCTGCTTCCAGGCAATCACTAACAATATCATCATATTCTGGGACTGAAGATCTGTCAATGTCACTATCAGAATTAATGTCATCAGAGATATCAAAATTGTAGTTACCTGACCCAAATAGGAATAATGCTTCACACATCATTGGAAAGAGAACATCGTCGTCGTCCTCATCATCATCATCATCATCATCATCGGTAATGACATGTTTGCTCTCTAAATTCTAGACTCTGGAAAATCACGCACAATACTTTTATATCAGAATATTGTTACGACTCTGTGGACACAAACTTAAGTAACAGGAAGGAAGCAAAACCAAGAAGTTTTGTAAAACTTAACAAACAATTTAATTATCAAAATTATAAATGAAAACGTGAAAGGAACTTACAGTATTATGAAGTCAATCCAAGCTAGTCCTTATAAGGTTTATGAAAATTATAAACAAATGAAAAGTTCCTTACGAATTTCAATACCGAAAATATACTGACCCTCCAAGAACTCTGATGTCGTCAAGATGGTGTTGTCCAGAATTCCTTCCAATAATTTATAACAGTTCCAGAATAATATTATTGCCCAAATAATGAGCACTTTCTATCTCCACTGAACAGTCCAAACAAATGTTTATCCTCTCAAAATATATCTAAGTACAACATAAAACACGTCTGCAGACTTACATAAGGAACATAAAAAGTGTGAATGACTCCAGAAAACGGACCGAAACTGAATCCTTATTTTTCTCCTGATGTATACGGTTTATTGCGACTGTATTTTGCAATTGACCCCATGTGACAGCATACACTCTTGATTTATGAATAACTAAGTATATTCACATGACCTCGCTCAACCAATGGGAATCCACATAATTCTTCTCGAAACTTCCATATCCCTTCAGTCACTCAGAAACTAAGCTACAGGTGCTATTTTCAGTCGTATTGTTGAGATTATTATTGCTAACTGTCAACACGTATGTAAACATATATTTATAGATCCTACGCAATCTGCGATCCTAACAGAACCAAATTACCTCCACAAATTATAACAAAAGAGTTTTCTATACAGTTTACAACCATTAAAAATATTAATAAAATTAAATGAAATCATGTAAAGAGAGTTACAGAAAATAAACATATATATCACACCTCCCCTCATAAGGAAAATAAAAATTTATGCAATAAAGCTTTCTTTTTCTATATTAATCAAATACACAAATGATGAAATTTCACAGGAAGAGGTATAATGAATGTATACAGAATAAAACAACATAAAACTATTATACACTTGAAAGTGCATCTGCAATTAAATTTTCTTTTCCCTTTATGTACCCAATATTGATGTTGTACTCTTGCAACATCAAACTGTATCTCAACAACCTCTGATTTTTATTTTTCATTTTGTTGATGAATGTAAGGCGGTTGTGCTCACTGAATACAATGATCGGAAACAGAGTAGAATTAATATACATATCAAAGTGTTGTAAAGCCAAAATTAGAGCCAAACACTCCTTCTCGATAGTGGAATACTTTTTTCTGGTACTTATTTAACTTTTTTGAGAAATAGTACACTAGATGATCCACGCCATATTTATCTTCCTTAATTAATACGCCACCAACTCCTAAATCACTTGCATCAACAGACACTTTAAATGGTTGATTGAAATCTGGAGCTGGAAGAACCGGTGCACTCTTAAGTATGCCCTATTATTTATCGAACGCCTCCTGACATTTGTCAGACCAAACAAGCTTGGTCTTCTTACTTAATAAATTGGTCAGGGGCTCAGGAATTATGGCAACTTTTAAGCAGCATTTACGATAATATTCAGCCGTACCTAAAACTTGCATCGGTTGCTATTTGCTGGGAATTCAGAAACAGCTTTAACTTTAGTTTCTTCAGGCTTGACTTGTCCATGTCCCACAGTATGTCCTAAAAATTTGACACAAGCTCGGCAAAATTCACTTTTACTTAGATTAATTGTCAAATTTGCCTCATTTAATCGAACGAAGAATTCCAGATAGTTTCCAGGTGATGCTTCCAGGAATCGTTGTAAATAATGACGTCGTTAATGTATGCATTACAGCCGTCTATACCAGATGTTACCATGTTCATTGAGCGCTGGAATTTAGAGGGAGAATTTTTCATACGAAATGGCATCACTTCGTATTGACGGAGTCTCTCTTGAGTTGCAAAAGCCGAAATTTCTTTTGCTCTATCAGTAAGTGCAATCTGCTAGAATCCTTTTGACACGTCAAACTTAGTGACATATTTTGCATTTCCAATCCTGTTAATACAGTCATCAGTTCTCGCGTATTGGCAATGAGTCTGTTTTGGTGACACTGTTCACTTTTCTGTAATCTGTGCACATACGGAAAGAATTATCTGGTTTCGGCACAAGAATTCACAGCGAACTCCAGTTACTTTTGCTGGGTTCAATAAAGTTATTCTCTAACAAATATTCAACTTCCTTCTTTAAACATTCCTGCTTGAGATGATTCATCCTGTAAGTGTGCTGTTTTACAGGTTTAGAATCTACAATTTCAGCATCATGGTAGATTTTGTTTGTTCGAGTTGGAACATTTGGGAACAAGTGCTCTTATTCACATATTAGCTGCTTTAACTCAATCTTTTCCTGTGCCTGTAAATGTGAAAGTTTATTTGCCATTTTTTAAAATTTTCGACCAAAGTCATTATTTTCTGGTTGTACGTCATCAATTAAATCGGCATTATGTGGGACAGGAATATCTAAATTTATTGAATGATTTACAATTCTATCTCGATCAACATACTTCTGCAAAATACTTATTTAACTGATGACGGAGTTTGTCACCCTGATTAGATCTAAGAGAATGAGTAGGTGAAAGACAATCACAATGATCAATATCTTTTGATTGATCAGTTACAGAAGCAAAAGTGACTTCATCAAAAGCCTAACAAACACACGTGTCAGTCAAAGGAATAATATCCTGATCAACTTCATTCTCAAGAGCCATTCACAAGGCTTGTCAGTTACAAGTGGGTTAACCACAACCTTATCTCCAGCTAAATCATTGCATAGCAATAAATGAACATCCTCGATGGGTAAAGAAAACACAGCGCCAACAGTCACTGGCCCTGAAACTAAGTCTGATGTTAAATTAACATTATGGAGAGGAATTTGAATAAAACTGCAATCTACTCCCTGAACAAGAACAAGAAGACTTCTCAGACAAAGGCAAAGTAGCTGACAATAAACAAACTCAGAAAAGCTCATGTGTCCCTTAATATTTTAATAGGGATAGGTGTGTGTGTGTGTGTGTGTGTGTGTGTGTGTGTGTGTGTGTGTGTGTGTGTGTGTGATTTAGATTTTTAACGTAGCTTTAACAATTTTTCAGTCATATCGCTACAATGTCTGCAGTGTGACAGTTTATGGTGATGTCTAGCACTGGGGCATCATGCCGTAGACATGTAGCATGATGTCCCACCCAGTCACATTATCCTGATACCAGGCCGACCAGTCTTAATACTAACCTCTTAATGCTGAGCGCCAAGCAAAGCAGCTGTTAGTACCATTTTTTAAAGTCTTTGGTATGACTCGGCCGGGGTTCGAACCCGCGACCTCCCGCATCTGAGGCGGACGCTCTAACCACTAGGATTGGTCGAATCACCAAATAAGTGATATAGGACCCTTCGACATGAATGGTTTATAATTCTCCATAATAAAATCAGACTGAGACTGGGGTTTGTTTGACCCCACAAATGTATTCTTTACAATACACGACCATGACCTTAACCTATCAGAAACAAGAGCATTTGGAACTGCTCTGTCTTTAACTTAAAGCAGTCAGAAATAACGTGTTCCATTTTCTTACAATAAGTGCACGTAGGAAGAGATACAGATTTCTGATTAGTCTTATCAGACGTAATATTCTTTCTAGTTGTCCCAGATTGAAATTTGGAAACACTAGCTTCAGACTGATTTGGTGTCTTACTAACCATCTGCTGAGAGGAAAACGTCTTGACAAATGAAACTTTGTGAGCCAAGGAATACTCGTCAGGTTCACGAGCAACGTTTTCTAAACTATCTACCTTGTGTTCATCAAGGTAAATTTTGACGTCACCTTGGATGCAGTCCTCGAACTCTTCGACTGATATGAGTTGTGTAAGTTTGTTATAGTCTTTCTCAATCTTTTTAGAAGCACACAAACCGGTTAAATAGTTATTTTTTGCTAACAAACTCGACATGGGTTTGGTTATTTTCTTTTTTGCGATTCCATAACTTCTGCCGATATGCCTTAGGTACCAACTCATAACTCTTCAAGATACTTTCCTTGATAAAATCATAACCAGTACTTGCTTCTATTGATAGTGAAGTATATACATCACGAGCTTTTCCAATTAGTACACACTGTAATAATGAAGTCCATTGCTCTATTGGCCATTTTGAAATCTCTGCTATTTGTTCAAAAAGAGAAATATACTGTTCTACATCTTCTCATTTAAAAGTAGGTACTAATCTAATATTTTTGTAACATCGAAAGCTGGACTTTCATGAGTGGAGTGCTTTCTACTTGCCATTTCTATTTCGTTTAATTTTACTAGCATTCCATTTTTTTCTCGTCTTTTTGTAATTGCAATTTCATTTGCATCTCTCTTTCTTCTTTTGTAATTTGATCTGCATCTCTTCGTTCTGAAGTTGCCTCTCACTTTCTTCTTTTTGTAATTGCAATTTCATTTGCATCTCATCTTATTGAAGTTCTCTCTCTCTCTCTCTCTCTCTCTCTCTCTCTCTCTCTCATACACACACACATTTGAATTTTTATTTCCATTTTGAATTTGTAATTTCATCTCAGTTTCTTTTTCTTCTTGTTGAATTTGTTCAGGACTTCCAATCACTGACTCTCCGTTGAAACCTATTGTTTGGACAATGCACCGTTTGAGAAAAGATGATGTCATCATTGTGATAAATAGGACATCCGGGATGAATACAATTATCTATTCCATTGCCCAAAATTTCACAAAGTAATGGGTATATTTCTAAAACCATTATATTACCGCAAACCTTCTATTACAATGTTACAAATCTTATTTGTTACCAATAATCGTAAAATTCTCGAAAATCTTGCACATTTGTTAATTCAATAATGAAAACAATTTCATAAACTTTGTGCCATTTGTGGAAACGGAACTGTTTCATGCTACACAATGATATACAAACTTTTTCTCTTTTACAACTTTTGTACAATCACAGGGGAGTCATTGTTTTCTGAAATTACCTCCAAATGTTTATTCTTCTTGCACTGTAAATGTTGACCAGTGATGTGATTTGTATCTCCATATATTAGTGACATCGACTAATAAGCAGTTGTGCTATTCTCATATGCCACCTATGTGTGGCATGAGATTTACTTTCATTAATTAAGTTTTGTTCTGTTCTGTTCCAGAAATAATTTGGTCAATAAATTGCAAAAAAAATCACATTTCTTCTTATCCTTTATTTCCATTGAACCAACAAGCCGTGATTCTAAATAACAAATTATGAATGAAGTTTTATTATCAAGCTTATGTTATCTTGTGCCTTTGTTTATGCTCTTGTTGAATGAGGTATAATTACCATGTCTTTATTACCTGGAACTTTGGTTATTTAAACACCTGCCACTGTTGACATGACTTTGGGGCCGACCATATATGACTTTTCGCACCGGGGTGGGTGGGTCCGACTTGTATGACGATGAGGAGTGGGGGGGGGATGTGACGTTACTAAAACAACACCATAGAAAGAAGAGAACATTGAGAAAGAAATTTATGAGATATCTACAACTGTATTCACTGCATATTAAGTATTTTCCTAATCATAACTTTTTTTCCTTAGGTTTCCTGAGGACTAATTCCAGATTGATCAAGTTATTTTTTAAGTATTTAATTCTGAATGCAGTTTTGTGCTGTTGTGTGTTTTTCTAGCAGAAACAAATTTTATTTAAGACTATTTTTCTTCTGAGTCCTAGGCTTGTGACGTCATATATAAATTTGCTGACAAAATAAATCAAACGCTGTAATTAATAAAGAACGTTATAAGAGAGCCTATGGAATATACGGCAACACTTTAACAGAGATCACGTTCTATCCAAGAACGTAATAAGCAAGATTTACTTGCGTATATCTTTGTAGTGACGTTCAATGAACAATAAATAAGATAAATATATTTAATGTTTTTCAGTTGGGTCATTTTCTCATCCACTGCATATAGATCCATATGTAAATGCTTTCACAGACATTCTTAAAAACTAGATTACTGTGATCTGTATTTAATGGCTTGCAATCGGACCACATTGATATTTATGTTTACTTCTTTTCCTCTTGGAAAGGAGGTAATGATCTCGGCTATATGAACTTGGGTTTTGAAAGCCAGAGTTACTACTGTAGATTTTGTAGCAATTTCTCTTCAGTTAATATTTTGTATACATGAATCAAAGTGTTTCATGAAGAAGTGGTGGACTGACAAAAGTGCTGTAATATGATTTATCTCTTGGAAATTAATTTGATTTGAAATGTGCATAAAATACACCATTATAACATGTTGCTTCAACCAGACTTCTTTTGCATTCGTTTGCATAAATTCATAACGCCCATAATTTAAGAAATGAATTTCGTGCATTACATATTCGTGTATAATTTTATTCACGTGGTTATCCATAAGACAACGATTTCCTTATTCTTTGTCAAGAATTGTTCAAGATGTGTGCACCCCTTGCACCAATGCTTGACATTTATAGCAGATCACTGTTTAATAATAACAAACTAGCCATACATAGAATTTACACTTGCAATGTATTCTCTGCATTTCATTTACAGAAGTTTTGAAACCATATTAGTACAGAGGCATGAATAATGTTTTTACTCCGTGCCATTTTTTATTTTGAAATAATTTAGAATTTTTCATTAAAAGAATAGACACGATGGATATGTTAGATACACTTTATTAGATATATTAATTGCCGGTGGCGGAATAATTTGGTCAATGTTTATGACGATGATGATGATGATGCTTTTGAATTCTTTAAGAATCAGAGACAAGAAATATGAAGTTTTCAGAATTAATCTATTATCATTTCTAGTGCCTAAATGTTCTTTGGGACATGGAACTTTATAATATAACATTATTCATTTTAGAAATCCTGAATAGACGTTCTAGGTTAATCAATCGATATGCTAGATTAGTTACTTGAATACGGGCCAGTTCTATAAAACAAAAGCAGATTAGAGTATTTCTTGATCTCTGAGGACATGTTTTCATTTTTATTCATTTGGAGTCAGCTATTTTCCGGTTTACAAAACCTATCATTCTGCTGTAACTTTAACTGATCATTATCTACACTACCTAAAGGTCATGATTATTGGAAATTCAATACAAAACTGTTACGGTAAACGGAAGACACTAATTCAGTTTTAAAATGCATCTTGAAAATGATAAAAAATGATTTACTGCAATTAAAGCTAACATGTAATGATCAGCTCTTTTTGAAATTCATAAAATGAAAATTGGACGTGAAACAACTGAACATTCACTAGCAATGGCAAAGCAAGAAAAACAAACAGTAAAAAAATTGAACTCAAATTTTAATTTTAAACGAATCACTTAATACAAAATTATAGAAAGAAAATTATAGCGCAAATCATTAACTCACACACCGAATTAGAAGAAGCAAAAAGGGGAATATAGGATGAGTAATTTTAACTGGGAAAAGAGAAAGTATACTAACAACTTAATGAAGGAATTAAACAATATAAAAAAAACAACTTTGAGTTGCTGAGAAAGCTTGTGTTGGGTTAAGCTGACGTTTCATAAGTGTGGTGTGGGGATTGTTATGGTTGGTTGGGGTGCTCCCAATGTTTTAATTAAACTATTATAGAAGTCCCACCAAGGCTCGAATTTGGTTGAAAGTTAAATTAGTGAAAGATACATGTAAGGCTCCGAGCCTCCAGTCAGTAATGCCGACGGTTATATAGTTAAATATACGAAAAGGTTGAAATTCAATGAATAATAATTTAATAACAATTCAAAAATCAAATGCTTCACATTTTCAATTACACTCCTTCCGCTCGACCCTTTAATAGCCTATTGCATTCCTTGATTAGCAGTGTGAGATCGATTTCCACCTGTCTTGGTATTCTACTCATCTGTGGTATTCTTCTCTCTCCCATTTCACCCAATTCCTTCTCCCCGACTTTCTCCAAATTCCTTCTCCTCCTTGACTTCTCTATACTCCTTCTCCTCCTCCTCCACTTTCTCCTCCAGACTCCTTTTTCCTCATCCACCGTCTATCCACCTTCTCTCCACCGACTAGACTTCCGTTGACTTCGATTGTTCGGCTAGTCTCAGTTCCGTTTCCACTTCTTGGAGACTCGGGACTCAATTGAACCGGAAGTTTTGTTCCCTAAAAAGCTTCCTGTGAAAACACAAGGACGGTACAATATCTTTCCTTAGCCCTCTCATCTCACACTACACACAGCATATCATCAGATAACGGCTATTAAATTTCTTCGGTTATGCATTCATTCACATCCAGATACCCATTCGTTCTGGTATGGTAAAACAAACGTCATAATAAAAAGCACGGTATCAATTACTTCTTACACATACATCAATAAATTGCATCACATCAGTACATATTCCTGATCCCGTTATACTAAACAATATCATAATAATCAGACGCATTCCTTTACCTTACACTCATACAAAGTACACAAATATTCAAATATCCATTCTCAAATATACGCATACGTCCATAGCAACTAATCTTACATACTTCAACCATTTTCCAAATTCACAATCCAAACATGTGTAACCTCTTTCATAACACATTAATAAATGCACTAGTTTACTACGAAGTAACCTAATAGCGACTTACAAAATTAATTCTGACCACAAGCTAACAATCTACATAATTCCGCCTCGCATCTAATAATTCTCTATGTAGGCTCAAGCCCATTTCTCAAATACGCATGTAAATGAAATGTTACAAAAGTATTTCTACATACTAAACGATCCTAGTAATTAAGTATACATACTACAAATAATTACAGTTATGATGTCGTAATATTCTGCTTAATTGAGCAAATAACTTACTGACCTTTTCGAAGCTTTACGAGTGGCTTCTCTCCGAGTAACCCTATTGCTCAGCAATCTCTCTAGGCAAAACTAACTATTTTGTTACAGTTCTGAAAGTTATAATTCGGCCTGCATTGTAATCACACCCTCTGTCTCAATTTTGATTGCATGTCGCTGTGAACCGATCCAATCAGACTTAGCGGACAATGTCCCTCTCGCTGTCTGTCAACGTGGGGACGGTTGAGAACACGCCCGGTTCACCCCGCGGGCTTCCCTCTGATCTTAGGACTAATCTTTTAACACCTAGGTGTGAGAACTACAAGGAGTATATGGGGACACAATGGCCGTACGCAGACTGTAATGTTAAATTTAGGGGGTTGTACTATAGCCCCAAAATTTATAGTCCCACATAAACTGTAATGTTAAATTTGGGGGTTGTACCGTGACCTCAAGATTTATAGCCTCACGTAGATTTCTGTGTTAAATTTGGTCGCTTGTACCATAGCCTCAAGAATGATAGCCTCACATAGGCTTCTGTGGTAAAAGAGGTGGTGTGTACTTTGCGGACAATGGGAATTTAACATGGGAATGTCAACTGGAGATTAATGGAATTTGAACATGGGTAACGTCATGGGGTTTATAGGGTCAAAACTATTTATAGGGTGAAATGTATTTATAGGACAAAGGGTTAATAGGGACAAACATAGACATACAGAAACAAACAAATACACATCCAAACACACAGAAAAGGGGACAGAGGTGTTCCAAAGAAAGACTCATAGACAGAATAGAGACTCCAAAAAAGAAAAGTCTATTGTATGGGTACAAACATTATTCAAATATATTCATGGGCTACGGCCTGTGCATTTGTTTAAGCACTTTCCATTTAATACATACAAGTTATCTATTTCTTGGTTCTAGAAACTACTTTTAAAAATTAAAGTTCATGCCTTCAAAAAAACATATACAACGTATATATATTTCATAAAAGAATGACATTTTTCATACTACAATTAATGTCCATTTTTGAGAAAAAACTAAAACAAGAAACAAACGATCCAACTGGACAAAATTCGCGCTTTTCTTTTTATCCGTCACACACGTTGTTTAAATCTGGTCAGCTACCATTTGTGTCCCAGTGTAGATGTTTTCCATCACCTATTCCCTTTCATTTGTAAATCTGCTGTTATGTCCATTGTGCTAGGTACATTTATCGATAAGCAGATCAATGGCGGTTATTGTCTTCTTCCCATGGAGGTACAACGTACGCCATATGAATGGTCACTTTTCCATCGGTGATGTCAAATTTTTCTCTCAATGTCTGCATCTTCGAAGCAATAGCCCTCAATAGTTTGGAAGAAGTTAATTCTGCAGGTGTACTAACCCCGGAGACATACAGGAGAGTTCAAACTATCGATCTTTGACTTGACACTGACGTTTGAGTTCCTCTAACAGTGAGTCAGATAAGTCCGTAATGAAACCTGCTGCTTCCTCGGCTGGAACGTCAGGCGCAAAGTCTTTAAATTTCACCGTGTAGGTGTAAGTTGTCGTCCTAAATTTTCTTGAGTCACTGTCTGATTCATTTGGATGCTAAAATACTCATTTAGGTCTACTGAGTCCTTTTCCTTTTTGGACGCGCTTTGCTGTGAAGGTATGGTGGTGAAAGAAGCCAATGATGTTTGCTCCTTCTCTTTTAACATCTGTCTCGGCGTTTGTCCTCGCAATGAAGTGTCGTTCTTGGTAGTCGTCCCTTTTTTATACTGGGTGATATCAGCATGTCCATAAGGTAAAGTCTTGTGGTCTGGATATCGCACTGGTTGCACGTAGTTTACCATGGCGTTAGTAAATAAACAACTAAGACGTGGTACTGCATTGGTGATGTGATCGTGAGGCACAGCATCGCACTCGAGTTTCTCGTTGGACTTGAGTCTTACGCTCGATACTTGCTGTGTGAAAGGAAAGAATTCATCTTTCTCGCTTAGCGTTTGTAGTGACAATGAACTATCGGTCTTGAACGTTGTCCCTTTTTATATGCTGACCAATATCGGCGTGACCGTACGGTAAAGTGAAGTGGTTGGGAAGCCGAACTCGCTTCTGGTACACGATTTGATAAACTTTTTCCAAGGGTCGACTGACGATTTGGTGTGTGGCTAAACGTACAATCTTGTGCGGTTCGTTCGTAGTCACTTTAAAATTTCGATCCTGTCCAGACTGCAAGGCTTCTTTCAATATGCCAAAGTTCACCACTCAACTGGTGTAATAACTGAGAGTCAATCCTTTCACTTTACACTGCATGTGCACTTCTGCTTGTTTGTCCCGGTATTCGTAGCCGTAATTTTTGGGGCCACTAGCAAAACTTAGAATCTTGTCGTCGGAATGATCGTCCGTCCAGGCTCCTAAACGGTCTCCTTCGATGTCAGGGTGACGTTGACCTAGTCGATCGATGTAGATGCAACTATCCGTGTCAAAATACAGCACACGATCTCCCAACAGTTCTAAAGCTTCGTACAGTTTAAAACGAGCATGGGCTGTTACGTAAGCCGCAATGATGACATTTCCAAATTCGTCGGCTTCTACCAAGTCCAGTTCTTCTTCGTAATTGACTAAGATAATGTCCTCACGAACGACGTCCACGTGCTTCCTGTATTTGGTTTTGTCGTGAATCATCTGGAAGTAGCGGGAAGGTTCTGTCAAATACTCCGTCGTGGGTAAACACGGTCGTTGTGCCATTTTACCCCACAAACAATTTAACATCACTTTGGCAAACGATCGCCTTCCTTCGTTTTTATCCACGTGGTCTAAAGCGATGCCTTCCTGCTCCCAGTATTTCTCTTTGAATTTTTTTTTTTTTGGCCATCGGGACTGTGGTACCAGGAAGGATATCAGCTGACTTCTTATTTCAGTTTTAAAAAGGCATCCACGTAGTCTGCAAAAATGTCTTTCTGAGTCTCGTCGCCCTTGTGGTATTTTTCTGTCTTAGGAAAGTGGTAAATTTCGTACACTTCTAACAGCTGGTATCCCAGGCCCAGAGCTTTGAATAATTCCACGTTGACTCACGTTCCCGTCAAGGCGCATTCTTCCTGGGTGTGCTGACAAGGTCGGTCTTGGTTGCACGTTTCGGCACAAGTACGGCACAAGGGAAACATCAGTTTTTATTGGCAATGATGTGGTAAAACGGGATGGCACAAGTTCGTGGGAGGCAAGACTTTGCACTTGATCAATCCTTCGTATTGTGGAATGTTGTCCACGTCGATGTGTTCCGTCAGCAATTGCGAGTGCCTTGCGGCAAAATGACTATTTGCACACGTACGGATACAGAGAACACACGTCCAAGTATTTCATTTCTTCTCCTTTCTCCTCGTCGGCTTGGTGCAGCAAACAGTTGGCAATCGTCCGTCCTCCGTACAAAAACTGTCCCGCCGGTTCAGAGGGTCCACCAGCTTGTAACTTTCCACGATGTGCTTAAACTCCGGATTGGTTTTCAAACGGTGATCGTACTCGTGTTCGCACATTTCTACACTTGCTATTCTTTCTGTTCTAACTTCAGTCGCCGCTGAAAAGTGGCCTCGTACAAGTCTTCCGTGGTCCGTTGTAAAAACTGATTTATAGTGTCACGTTGAGGGTAACAGATGGGACATCCGTGCAATAAACAGCCGTTAAACTCATACACGATCTTGGGGTTTTCTAAGTCTCAGCCATTCACCGCATACCTTCCAATGGTCTTTTCGCCTCCTCCGTTGCGAGCGTGTTGGATCCATTTGTCTTCCTTGTCGCACAAGTAATGTTACCAGCGTAGGACTTTGACCGAGTATTGACGTTTGACAAAATTCGTCGTTTGAGGACTTCTGACATCTAGGGTGTTTTCGGGCATGAATCGTTGGCGGTACACTAAGGAACACGCTTGGCAATGGTACAGGCTTCTTTCAACGGATCGATCCCTCCGTGCTCCATGAACAGTTCTCGAAATTTTCGACAGCAACGTCCTAAAATGTCCAAGTCGGAACAACAATATTTTAACATTTCTTCCTGAAAGTCGAAGGGGTCCGAGGCGTGAGCGTGGTACCAAGCGTAGAAAGCTTCTCATTGTTCGGTACGCATGTTGTCGGGGTCGTAGTAGTAAGCCTCAGGCAAATGGGGCAGAACGGCGTGTTGATTGTCTTCGGTATTGAAAAAGTGTGGAAAATAGCCTTTGGCCGTTTCTGTCATTCCAAACGTTTTAGGCAATCTGTCTCAAAGGCATGGCCAAGTAACTCATCGAATCTTTAAACTGCACTTGTCCCACTTGCATCGAGTTGATTTTGGCTCTGTTCAAAGTCACTTTAGGACGTTCGGTACTTTGTTCCGTATAGTATCTCAAAAGAAACTGTCCATCGTATCCCGAGAAATTGTGTGCCATTACCGTGGCATAGCGATGACAATCTCCGTAATGTTCGATGTCTTCTTGGCTCCACGTCTCGTCGATGGGGTCTAAGATCCATTAGGCGAAATCGGCCAGCGTGTTCGGTCCCCGAAAGGTTTTTTCACGTCCTCCAGGAATCTTGCTGCAGTGAGGGCAGTGACTAAAGATAGGCTCTTGGATGCACTTCTCGTACGCTCGGTGAGCCACGCAGAAATTAGGAATGTGAATGCCAGTCTCTTGCATGCATTCGAAATCGAAAAAGATGAAACTTCCTTTCTTCTGGTCATCTTCTTCCTCTTCATGTTGGAATGGTATTTTTGAATGTAGCATTCGTGTTCCAAGTCCACGATTTGGCGACAAATGTGACATCGCTTCTTTCCTGAACATACGTGCGCCTTGGCACAATTGGTACGTATGCCTTGTCCACAAGTAGGGCACAATCTCAGGAGCTGACAAGCACTTTTCCGCTGTGAACCTTGCGTCTTCAGACGTTGTTGGTAACAGGCAGGGCTGACAAACGTGCGCTGACAAGCAGAGCAATGCACTCGTTCTTGTCCTTCGTCAAGACAGGGTTTAGAGGCTAAACATCCTGAGCATTTCGATCCACAATGCCTGTGTTGCTCTCGATTGTTATAGCCATAGTCACATTTCTCAAAGTAATAACCGTATCATAGGAATGCAGTGATACTGGTATTGGCATCGAAATGATCATCGTGATGATAGACGTGAATGTATTTTCCGTCTTTGAAATATTTACCTCGAAATAACAGAGGTCCGCGCACTTCTTGAGAGTGCACTTTCAAGTTGTAGCGTGGAGCCAAGACGTCTTGCAATTTTTGCATTTCAGGAATGCCGCAGGGTGTGTCTTTGGATATCCCCGCTTGATTTAACAGGAGTTCTGCTTCTCTTCGTTGTTTGGTTCGGTCCGATCGTCGAATAGTTTTCCAGGCTCTTTTCCATTCTGTGGTTTCGTTCTTGTTGGCATACGTTCGTCCCAGCACGATGGCATGGGCTAAGTACATCTGGTCTTGAGTGTTGTTAATTTGAACGATGCTGCGCTTGATGCTGCGAAGGTCGTCTACCAATAGCACCTTTTTGCGTTGTCCTGTCCCTTGGGGAAGAGACACGTGGGTCATGAACAGTGTCGTTTTTCCGTCGGTGATGTGAAACTTGTCGTTGGATTGCTGTACGTGTTGAATCTTGTCGATGACTTTGGAAGATGTCAATTCTGCTGGGCTGCTAAACTCGATCCAAACGGGTACTTTCAAATTGTCGTGATGAATGGAAAGTCTCATGACATCGTCTTCTTTGCATTGGCATCGTAGTTCTAGTACGGCTAACAAAGACTTTCACACATCGGTGATGAGCCCCTCTGCTTTCTTCAGCGGTACGTCTGACCTGAAATTGACTTGATCTTAGTCAATTACGAAGAAGAACTGGACTTTGTAGAAGCCGACGAATTTGGAAATGTCATCATTGCGGCTTACGTAACAGCCCATGCTCGTTTTAAACTGTACGAAGCTTTAGAACTGTTGGGAGATCGTGTGCTGTATTTTGACACGGATAGTTGCATCTACATCGATCGACTAGGTCAACGTCACCCTGACATCGAAGGAGACCGTTTAGGAGCCTGGACGGACGATCATTCCGACGACAAGATTCTAAGTTTTGCTAGTGGCCCCAAAAATTACGGCTACGAATACCGGGACAAACAAGCAGAAGTGCACATGCAGTGTAAAGTGAAAGGATTGACTCTCAGTTATTACACCAGTTGAGTGGTGAACTTTGGCATATTGAAAGAAGCCTTGCAGTCTGGACAGGATCGAAATTTTAAAGTGACTACGAACGAACCGCA
>JAECUM010019051.1:0-15640 GCA_016617855.1 Megalonaias nervosa | reverse complement strand
TCTCTTACAGTCACATTTGTGAATTTCTGACAGTTACGGAGTTCTGTTCATAAAATATCCATTTTCCCCTACATGGTATCTAATATGCATTCATTGTAACTTTTGTGATCTGTTTTCTGACTCTTCTTTTCTATGGCTATTTCATTAACACAATTAAATATAGAGCTGTGAATGATTCCAGGCTATAATTTCAATTGTGTGAAAACATCGGAGAAAATTTGGTGATTTTGTGTCTTGATCTAGCTTTTCTGCAGCAGTAAAAACTAATCATTTTTCACAATATTCATGTCCAAAATGTCAGTGGCATAGAGCTTTAAAGAACAGTCTGCACTGGCTACTACAGTTCAAAGACAGGTAAGTATCATGTGAACAGGTGAACACTATTATGTAATTGTATTGATTTAATGTAATTATCAGTTGGAAATAATTTAAACTTAAAGTTATTCAAAACCAAAGCCAGTATCTAATAATCCAATTTATCATCTTTGCTAAATTAGAAATGGCTAGTGTTGAAACAACAAGACAAAACATTAACTGGGAATTATCCACACCTTCAGTCTGACATCTGCCTGTGACAATGCCCCTTCCACTACTTCCTTTATGTGCATCCTGTGCAAGTCTTGAGCCAGTAAAGGGATTACACCTCCCATTCTATGAAAAACAAATATATGTGTTATAATAAGATTAATTAGATTAATTTTAAAAAAAATAAATAACCTAAACAAAATAATAAGCATCTATTTCAAACACAAAGAGTCTGACAATAAACATAAAAGAAGCATGTAAAATAGAATGTCAACTCTGGTATTGACAAACTATTTATTAAATTCTTTTTACTCTTATTATTTTATTACACTACAAGTTTTTAACTAATTAAAATGCTGAAAAATCTAAGAATCTATTAAATGTATTTGCTGGAGAAAGCAAATTTTTAAATAAATTATGTTTCTCCAACAAAACTTACCTAACCACAGTACATCAAGAAAACATTCTTTGCTACCTCTGAATACAGTCCTCACAAAAAGATAGCATGTTATCTTAAACAGAGGGAAGATTGACCAAGAAGAAGAAACAAACAGTTATTGTTGCTTAACTAGGAAGGAACCAGGCTGTGTAATTAGAACAACTGAACCTATCCATGAGAACGGAACTGCTTGTAGTTTGGATTGATCAATATTTCATGCAGGTCACTCAATCAGCATATTGAAGTTATTGTCATCATGAAGTCCAAGACATGTATGATAGCTGGGGGAGGGGGAGGGAAGGGGGAAAAACAAGGCTCAAACTTAGATGAGTTTGGCCATGTCAAGCTCTGTGAGAGATTCCACTGCAAATAACGAGAGTAAGCACAGTCTGGTCATAACAGAATTGGACAGTATGTTGGAAATTAGTTCTACCCTGTTGTTGTCAAAATCATCTCTTCCATGAAAACTGAACATATCTGAAATCATTCAACAGTATCTTTTGATTGTGACAAATAGAAAGAAGTTTGCCACTGGGGAATGGGTTTTGAGATTGGTGTGACTTTGCTGATGTGACATCAGTATCTGACAACACGATTTCCCCCACTGAATGTCCTCAAAGTGGAGAATCTTCAGCTGTTGTGATCCTCTCCAGGACGGAAGCTGCAAAATCCGTTTCAATCATGACATCCCTAAAAGCTAAAAGGAACCAGTAGTGAAGGATTAGTTTGTTTGGACATAGGTGGATTGGTGGCAATGTCAACTGCTTGAACGGACTGGAGGTCACTATGACTCATATGGATATGTCTGTCACTAAATCTAGCAGATCACTGATCTAGTGTATTTCATCTTAGTGCCAAGCAATCAGAGATACTGCAGTCTGTGCCCTCATTTATCAACTTTCTTCACAATCAAAATGGACGAATGGAAGTTGTAAACCTCCATTACCTCCCATCTGATTAACAAAGCATGCCTCTGGGGTCAAGGAAAAAGGAAAAAGAAATGTCAAGCATCAGATGTCCCCAAAAGACACAGACCCAATGAAGGAATAATTCTATATGAAGTAGTTGTCTTTCCTTGATAATGATTTGGCCAGGACGTAAGGCCTGACATGAATGTGTCAGAGTTGAATATTACCTTTACTAGACATGGACGGGTACCCAGCCAGTGCACCCAGAAGATGCTGGGTTTTGCACTACCCGTAAATACCCAGCCAGCCAGATAAAAATTTGATCTTGAAGGTCCAGTTCCCCAACTCCACCACCCCCTGCAATAATAAAATTTATTTTAAAAAAAAGACAATTGTTTTATGGTTGACGAAAATGGGGGTGAGAGAGGGGTTGAGGAAACTAAACAAAATGGGAGTGGAGAAACCTAACTAGATAAATACTGACCCAGCTGCATACCCAGCAAAATTTCCCAACCCATCCATCCCTACCTGATATTGGGAGTATCCATGAGGTTATTCCAGTACTAAAGGAATAGATCTTGCACTTGTTCTGCCCATTACAGAGGTATGTCACATCAGGAATGTGTTTCATTGATTATGTTCCACCCATGTGTGGAAGCCATTAAGATTGGTTTTCATTTCCAAGAGGATGATATGAAGAGCCTTTCACAGGTCCAGTAATAAACTGACATCGTAATGGATCCCCCCCCCCCCCGCAATGAGTAGGCCAAGGAACTATAAGAAACTTCCTCACCTCAACATGCTTTTTCCCATGCACAAGTAATACTTTCAGTACATTTGGGAGAAAGACGCCAAACTTATATATGTTAAGAGTTTCACATTTTGATGGAGAAAATGTTGAGAAGGTATAAACTCTGACTTCACTACACTGATTATCCACTCTGTGGATGAGGGAAGCAAAGTTGTTCATGTCATAAACCAAAACCCAAAGTTACTGAATAGTTTTGAAGTGTGTCCAGGATTGCTGCATTCCCTGTACAGTATGACTGTCCTGAACTGGGATATGACTTGGTCTAAAATTGCACTGAAGGTCCATCTTCAACATGGTTGATGTCTTCTCCAATGCATTAACAATTCTTTTGATGTGTTTGGGACAAAGATGCCAAGTGTTAGGGGTTCTCTACCTATAAGAAGATGTTGAGATGGTCGACTTTTCTATACTGAATATCCACCACACAATGAGGGAAGTAAAGTTGTTCATATATATCATACAAAACAAACTGAATGTTAATGTGGTGCATCACGCAGAAACATTACTATCTCTCTGGTGGACATCCTGAATTCTTAGGGCTTATGAATTGGCATTTTATAAAAGTATGTGCCAGACATGTCAAAACTGATCATGTTCTCATAACATCTCTATTACTGGTCTTGACTGCGATTGGACTTGGCAACCAAAACATGTTCTGCAGTAGAAGCCATGTGTGTGCAGTTTTCATATTATCGGCACCGCCCTTTACAAGCAGTTTTCATATTATCAGCTCTGCCCTTTAGAAGCAGTTTTCATATTATTGGCACCACCCTTTACAAGCAGTTTCATATTATCGGCATCACCCTTTACAAGCAGAAGAACTATATTTTCTTTGTGTAAAAACATCCCCCTTCATGGAAGTTCCTTCATGAAGGTAGGCTGGCAAAAGTGGATGGGTTCAGATAACAAATTCTGGAGACCATCTAATACAGTTTGGAACATCATTTTCTGAGAATGGTCATTAGATGAAATCTTACTAAAAGAGTTTGGTGCCTCAGGTGGGTCACCAGAAGGCGTGGGTGTATCAGTGATGGTGTATCACTAACTATTGACAGAAGGCCTGAGGAAGGAGAAATTGCATTCCACTCTCTCATATCCATGCCTACCTGCAAAAACAGAGTCATATGCCTAAAATTTGCTTGGCCAGGGAGAAAATGAAAACAACCTGCCATTGTTGAGAACTGCCACTGGGAATTCTCTGGTGACAATCACTCCATCTCTTGTATGTTCCTAACAGGGTTATGCAAATATAGAAGATTGCACTGAAGGTTAAAGGGCGACTCTTGTGCCTTTTGCTTTCTAACTGCCTCAATTCAATGCTCTAATAGAAGTAGAAATCCAAAAGGGATGGAGTGTATAGAAATGCAGCAATGACTGACACAACTTTCATGACAAACTTTGACATTACATTTTAAAAATTTGCATGTGCATTTTAACAACATCAAACAAAACATGGATGGAGAAAATATCTCCATGACATTTTACCAGTTGGGTGAGAAAGTTACATACAAATGACTCATTTTAAAGAAGTTCTTATGATACTGGAATTACGACTGCCCAAAGAAATGCCTGTTAATTTTTTCAATCTTGAACAACTGAAGCAAGCTTCTGAAGAATAAAGTGTCATCACTGTCTACATTTACCAATGCACTAACCTTGAGCATTCCCACTGAGGCAAAATCCTATAGATTTCCTCTATCACTGCAATGTACTTAATTCTGTCCATTCCACTATCTGATCAGCATCATCTAGCATTTCCAGTTCATTACATTCATCAATGAGCAATGATGATGAAGTATCATCAGCATGCATCATCATTCTGACCACTGGATACGCTACTACTAGGAATTGCATTATGGAATACCAGTCAGATGGCTTCAAAAGTAATGCTGGTTGGTTCACTATCAATTTCTCAAGAACAGTCAATCTGGTTGATTGGTCTGCCAGCTTGCCTGTTGGGGATACCGGCAACCAAATTATGACCAGTGTAAATGTACAAAGCTTGTTCATATGGCTGGACTGATTGGTCAGCAGCTTAAACAGCATACCAAAGTCACTATATGCCTTGCAGTCTAGCCGGCTGGTGCTGTATGGTCAATACTAACACATAGCCCACCAGTCAGATTGTTGATATGTCTGGACCAACTGATGGTACGGACCATCCATCAAGTGTTTCCCATTATGCACATTTGTGAATCTTGATGCACATCCAAATACCCTGACACACACTTTTTGTTGCTTTGCGTATTTTTGATACAAAAAGTGTTGCTTTGCGTATTTTTTATACAAATGATTCACACATGGTGATCAGTATTTGTTCAATATCCAATGCAAAGGGCATGGAATGGCACCGTCTAGTTTAAGCATAGGCATTTTTAATGATGGAGTAGCTTTCACTAATCTTGTGAGCTCTCACATGATTTTCATCAGGCTCAGCAATGTATCACCTATACAAATGAACCTTGATGCTTTTCCAACTAGAAAAATATCTCCAGAACAAAATATCAGGCACTCATAATCACCAACAAAGAAAGTGAAAGAATCTGAACACAGGAAAGTAACTGTGGTGCATAACTTTAAAGAAAAATGGAGGAAAGAATTCCCTTGGCTGGAATATGACACATCCATTGGGATGACCTGTTTGACTTGTGTTCACATGATTTCAAAGACTGAAAAATTAAATAATCCTTGTGTGACAGTCTAAAAAATTTTCAAAATCTGGAACGGAGAACACATTAACACCCAAGACATTCTTTAACAACTAAAAAGTCAGGAAGCTTGCAGGAAACAAATGTGTTATTTGGATTACAAAGGGGGTCATTGTAGTTTTTGTAATGATTTATATTTAATTTGTTGATTTGTAACTTTGCTGCAATAAGAGAAAGACTGTTACAAGCATAAGTGCAACTTACTATAAGATTAACCATTAAACTCTGACTTTTGAATAAATATGTTCTAGAAAGAAGTAAAATAAAACTATGAAAATACAAATTTCATGGCAAAGGCAGTAAACTAGCAGTCATATGCTTAAAAAGGTTTATTTGGGTTTTTGAAATGGCTTGTAAATGTTGTATGTAATAATAAACTCTACAATGCATTTGATTATTATATCTAACCTATGATTCCAATAACTTTCTTTGATTTAATTTCTTTCATCTCTCCATGCACAATTTCAATTGGCATTTATATGTTTTTCCAACATAATGCATTTTACATTTTCTACAGGTTATCAAATATATCACATTTGTTGAAATGAAGTCAGTGTTAGATCATAGAGAAAACAATTCTTTTGTACTGGAGCTGCTAAAATAGATACTTTCTCTAATATTTGTACATTGAGGGTACTGACGTCTTTTATATTTAGATGATGAAAAACATCTTTTTATAACGTCTGTCGGTATGGTTCTAATAGAAAAATCTTGCAAATTCTTAAGTCTTTTATAAGCAAGAATTGGTTTGCTTTTGTAATGTGCATTTGCATCATTTTCATTTGACAAAATGAGACTCCAATATTTATTAATTACAAGGCCTATATTTGGTAATGAAAGACTATATTGTATTATAAAAGGAAGTATGTTTTTCTCTATCATACCTTTTGTTGTGTTTAATAGCTCATGTTGAATAAGATTACAGACATTTTTTATGCAGAATCAATTATATGTGAAGGATAATTTCTGTTTTGAAAATACGGTTTTAATTCATTGAAAAAGTTTTGCAATTGACAATCATCTGAAATATTGTGTCGTTATCTTTTGGCTTGGCAATATGATATACCGTTTTTACATGACATGGAATGACAAGAAAAATATTCCACATATTGGTGGATAGTAGTTTCTTTGACATGAACATTTGTAGAAATAGTATTATCAAACTTTCTCATTACATTTACATCTAAATGTGATACATGCATACTGGATGCAGTACAAGTATTTTTAATCATCAGGTGAAAATGATTTAGGTGATAAATAAATTTGTGCAGCTTTTCTTCTAATGGTTCTAGATCATAAAGATGTCATCTAAAAATCTTAATCAAACAACTGGATTAAAATTCTTGTCTTGAAGAAAAAAAAATTCTAATTTACACATGAAAAGGGAAGCTTATGAAGGAGCCATACTATGAACCATTATTTGGATATATTTATTTTCCAAGACAAGTTTTCTTATTTTACAAATATCTTTACACATGATAGTTTGTTATTATTAGGATTGTTATCAAGAACATATTTACATGCCTCAATACCCTCTGTATGTCTGATATTTGTATATAGCGATGCTACATCTAAAGATACAAGGATATCAGATAGTTGTGGAATAGACTTCAACTTTTTCATGAAATCAGTAATATCTTTAATGTAGGAAGGAAGTGATTTCATTAAAGGTTGCAAAAGACTATCAATAAATTTAGATAGGTTTTCCATATATGAATTACAACCTGGTATAATGTGTGTTCCTGGCAAAACTATGGTCAGGATTTTTACGAGTTTTGGGCAATAGGACTGAGGTGTACATATTTTCAGGGGGAAAATAGAGAATTCTTCATATATGGAATCATTATTCTTAGCGATTTCATCAATGCATGAGGAAATTTTCGATTTAACTTCTAATGATGGGTCTTTGTTAATTTGCTTGTAATATTTTTCATCATTTAATTGATGTTCAACTTCTTTAATACAGTCTTCTTGATTCATAATAATAATAATTATAACAATAATAGTGTTTTTTGATTTATCAGCCTTTTAATCACTCATGGCATTAATTAGATTATGTAAAGAATCTATTTCATCCCTAGAAATATTACTTTAATAATGTTTTTGATGACTATGATGTAACATTTCTTGTGTGATAGCTTCAATATAAAAATCTAAATGGGAGTTACATCAACCAAGTGGTGTATAAGATGATTTGTGTTGAAATAAGCAATATTTCTGGAATGAAAAGAATTTGATTCACCCTCTGAACTATTGTATGCTTTATCATAAAAAAAATTTCTTTAATTTCAGGCATCTAAGAAAAATTTAACAATTTTTCAGCTAATTCAATTTTATTATGATATTTTTGTTTGGGTTAAAACATTAGTCCTCTACCAAAAGTATACAGTCTCTATCAGTAAATCTTCTATGTGAGAGGTTTAACATAGTTCCATTACCTCTATGAATTTGTTTTCATAGCTTTTTTCTTTTATCCTACTTTTGAATCTATGGAACCTCCTACTCTTTTGTCTTGTGATGTCCTTTCTATGAGTCCTTGTAAAATCTTGACCAGGTTTGTCAATGTCTTTGTCATAGTCACTGATTCTAATTCCCCCATCTTTATGGCTTCAACATAGGTCTTCTCTGTTGTGCCTTTCAGAGTCAAGTTTGTTGCTGCTATTTTTCATGACATCATTTTCATTCTTGTCTGAATTTACAAAATTCCATTTTATGTTGACTCTTTGGTTTGCTGATGTTTTGGGAGGATCTATGCATATTACTGTTCCTTCCCTTAGTTTGTTTGGGTGTTAAATACTTCATTTCTTGCCATTCTTTTCTTTGCTGCCATGATGCTTTGTTGTTTGAATGCTGCTGCTTTTGCCGTTGTTTATGGATTGTATACTGTTCTCCAATTTTTGTCACTTGTCTCGCAAATTGTTAAGTTTTATGTTTTGCTTTGGAAGTTTATTATTTTTGATGATTCTGTTTTTCATATACTTCTTGATCAAAGTCAAATGCGACTGTGTCTGTCAAGTTTTTTTTTTCAGTTCATTTCTAACACTTTCCATCTGTTTTCTTAAGTACAGGGATTTTTTCTGATACACTTCTTCAAGTCTCTCGCATGTATTCAGTGAAACATTCTCTAAAAGATTGTCAATTGAGTTATGGAACTCTTAATTCCCATTTCCCATTTAAATTTTAAATTTTAATCGTAGACCTTATGAAATGATCCCTTCTTCAACACATTTGCTCAAAAAGCTGCTGTGAAGACTATGTTTCATTTGTTTTTCTGATAGTTTGAGAATTTGGAATTTTAAATACATTGTTTCAACCAGTGGATCACACTTTGATGCCATTATGCTGTTGATAAAAATTCCAAAATCGAAATAAAAAACAACAACAACGCTGATAAATAAGTGCAAAGACATCATTTCAACCTGCGGATCAGTTTGATGTCATTATATTGTTGATAAAAATTCTTAACTGAAATAAAAAATAAAAAAAAATGATGATAAGTCTGTGCAAAGACATCATTTATACCAATGGATCACACTTTGATGCCATTATGTTCTTGTAAAAAATTCAGAATTGAAACAAAAAACAACACAAATGCAGATAAAATAATAGAAGTCAAATACTGTAAATGGCATTATTCAAATGACTTAGAAGTACAATAGTTTATAAGTACAGCTCCATAAAATTTCTCTGGTGAAATTAAATGTTACTGATCAAAATCACATAACAAAACATATGAGAATTGCAAAAATATGAATAAATTCACTGGAATTCACAAAAGTATTGTATGCACCATATATAACAACATTTTGGCTAAACCCTGAAAAAGGAAACGTGGATGACTAAGTTTAAGTAACAGACGTCATAGAATTTAACTGGATTGTCAGTAAAAAGCTTATTAGTGCTTATGCTGATCATGGAGACATTAAATAAACCTTACCTTATATCACCTGTAAAACTGAAAACAGAAACAACATTAAGAAGGCATATCAACTGGTGAAAGATCTTACAACAAGGGAAAACTACCACCATTCTAGACAAATCAGGAAAATGCCTCACAGAAGATCAGATCTGCAAGTGATGGATAGTATACTGCTCAGAATTGTACAATCATAAGACCCCTGGAGATCCAGCAGTACTAAACTGCTCTCATTCATAAGAAACTGATGACAACCCCATTCTTCACAAGGATGTTGAGACTGCAGTTAGGTCACTGAAGAAAGGAAAGTCACAACATACTAGCATGGCTCATGCAAGCAGGAGGAGAAAAGATGGTCACAGTCTTAACAATCTGCAACAAGATATGGTAGACAGGAGAATAGCCCACTACATAGACTCAATCCTTGGTCATCATGCTCCCGATGAAAGCAAACCTGCAGCTATGCTAAAACTGCAGAACCATCAGAATGATCAGCCACCCAAGCAAAGTCATGCTGAATATAATCCTCATCAGACTAAAACCTCAAGCAGAGAAAATTATTGCTGAAGAGCAGGCAGGCTTGTGAGTGGGAAGAAGCACCACAGAACAAATCTTCAATCTCAAACTCCTTTGTGAGAAATATCTTCAGCATTGACAAAATCTATACCACATCTTCATAAACTTCAAGAAGGCCTTTCACAAGGTATGGCATACAGCCTTATGAGCAACTATGAGGAAGTACAACATCAGCTTAAACCTGATGCAGGTTAAAGAACAACCTCTATGACAAAGCCAGAAGTGCTGTACTTATCAAAGGCAGCATAGGAGATTGGTTCTGAACAACAATTGCAGTCAGACATGGATGTCTACTACCACCCATACTATTCAACATTTTCCTGGAAAGGATCATGGAGGATACCTAGGAAGGCCATGAGGCCACTATCAGCATTGGAGAAAGAACAATCACCAACCTTCACTTGTAGATGATACTGATGGCTTGGCAGGAGATGAAAAAGAACTGGTTAACTTGATTAAGCGCCTTGACACAACCTCCACAGAATACAGTATGGAGATTAGCACCAAAAAGACCAAACTGATGACAAACAAGATGAATGGCATCAGTGCAGAGATAAAGGTCAGTGGACAGAAGCTGGAAATGGTCACAAGCTTCAAATACTTGGGATGAATTATCACAGATGAGGGCTCCAAACTAGAACTACTTTCCAGTATTGCCCGGACAACAGCAGCACTAACAAAGTTGAGACCAATATGGAAGGGCAGCAACATTGTTCTTGGTTTCAAAATGAAGCTGATGCACTCTATTGTCATATCCAGTATACCTGCTAAACATGAACGATCACAGCAGATCTACTAAGCAGGATTCAAACTTCAAATAAGATGCTACTGCGATAGCTTGGTGTCTCATATATTGACCATGTAACCAATAAAGAGATCTACAATAAGACCCAAAGAGCCATCAGACTCTAAGAAGATCTACTGACCACTGTGAAAGAACACAAACTGAAGTGGTATAATCATGTCTTGTGATCTTCTGGACTGGCAAAAAAGTCTTACAAGGCACAGTGAGAGGGTACAGAAGACAAGGTAGACAGAATAGAAGGTGGGAAGACAACATTTAAGAGTGCACAGGCATGGGGTTTTGGAGATTCCCAAAAGGCAGTAGAGAACAGGGAAAGATGGAGAGAATTGGTGGTGAAATCATCTGTGGTGTCCCAATGACCTAATGGGTTACAGGATTGATGATGATGATGATGATGATGATGATGATGATGATGGTAGCCGCCAAACAGGTAGAAATGGGAGTCAACCTGTATGAGTTGCTTCTTGTTGTCTATAAATGGTCCAGTTCAATAACATGATTTACCTCCCTTAAAGAGTAGCTGCAGAGTTATCTGTTACGTGTAGGCTCATACAAAAAAAAACAAGAGAAAAGAGTGAAGCCAACAAGCTTTGTATATTTTAACAAAATAATTTATCTCCCTAGAAAACAATGTAAAAAATAGAAAATTTGACTTAAGGTTTGTGAATATAATCCAAAATTTAATCCTAAGATTGAAAAATATAAGTCCTATCACTAAACAGTTCTAATTGAATCCGGGTTCTAATATCGATGTAATTCCAATATGGAGGCGATGATGTCAGATGATGTCTGTACTGATGGTAACAGATCCTTGATTGAATTACAGTTTATGTTTCTGTATAAAATTCCAGAATAAATTTCCACTGAATTTCTTTGTCCCAGAACTTTTTCATAAATATGAAGCACTTGTTTAGTATTCTAGAGAATAAATTATTAAATTCCAAAAAATAGATAACTTCAAATCAATCTGACATCAACAATAGAAGAAACACCTTGAGCTCTGCCGAAATTTTACTGAGATATCAGTAAAAACCCAACAAAAATGTCATTTTAATCCCGCGTAATGGTTCACGTGATCTCTTAACATTGAACAGCGCAATAAAAAAAATGCCATTTATCATGTATGCAAGAATAGCCTTATCTAAGAATCAGATTCTCACGCTGGAAATGAATTCAAAATAAAACCGTTTACAACAGAACTAACACATAGATTGTAAAAGACCTTGGCAATAGCCAATCATTTTCACTCGATGTTTACAAAAACTGTAAGCTAAAAATAGTGCTGAAGAAATCTTATAATCTAATCGGGTCAAGCCAATTTTCCGAAAAGAGACTTAAATCCAATGAAAATTATCATTACAATAAAATGTAATGAAACAAAAATAAAATAAAAGAGAATTTTAAAACTAACACACAAGAATTTAATTACATATGCGTAACATATCATTCTAGCAAAGTGCATCCATCATCCACTTTCGGGGAGCATAGTAACTCTTAACTCTTAAATCTGACATAAAGTTCATACCAGTATACCCAGAAGAATGCTTGCCAAAAAATAATGATATTAAGAAAAAAAACTTTGTAACAATTTATATCCTTTTGTTCATATAAAAACTGTAAAGTACCATCCATGCTTAAATAGTTTTTGAACTGGATGTTTGTTCAATGGTCTTAAACATTCCCGGTTGCTAGGACACAGGATGTTAACCCTTTTCTGCCAATGTAACCACCAACAAAAACTTCCTTAATTATGCTGAGTAACTGAATCCAAAGTATTTATCTAATTAAAAAGACATTAGGGTAAATGAATTGGTCAAGTACCTGAAAATTATTTCAATTACCATGTTATGTTAGAGTGCTAAAATCTAATAATTGCTAGATTGAAGACAATAGTTTTTTTTTTAAACTGGAGACAAATTGTCTAATAGTTGGCTTCCTTTGGGTTGATTTTGTGGTATTTTTTAAAGGTTTTCTCATCAGAAAATTAAGAAATGGAAAATAAAGTTAAAGATCTAATGGTAATACAGTAAAACCTGTTATCAAAGACCACACCTTCTGCCAACAAGAAAAGATCTCTTAAGACAGGTGTTTCTAAAACATGAAAACAATAGCTATTAAGCATTTGTGTGGCAAACTATAATTTAAAGGCCACAAAAAATCCATTATACTGAGGGCTTTCTAAGTACAGAACTATCTGAATGATAACAAACTATATATTCCTTCGAGTCCTCTATTACAGTTATGTGTAATTTAGGTTCCTATAGATGCATTTTATGTGCATTTCATTCAACATTTTTGAGACTGTGCCATTTCCCTTCTTGGGAACAGATTTTCAAAGCGTCCTAGGCTGTCCTACAAGAAGATCCTTTGCAGCATAGCAACCTTTCTTTCTCATCTTGATTTTAGTTTTCCAGGCTGTATCCAAGACAACAATTTTGAACAATCAACTATTTCTGCTTTCTCTGTATCAGTTATATAATATAGAAACTTCAACCATTTTATGACAATCTGTAATTCACAATACAAGTACAAGGTATAGACTGTGTTATTCCAATTAAACATAACGATGATTAAATGATGAGTTGGGGCAAAATGACAGTGCCATGTTTAAGACAGACGCACGTAATTTGACAGTGTAAATTTCAACTGGCTTGAGACTCTTTAAAATCAGTTTCCTCAAGACTTTTACAGAATTAAAATGACGACAGAGTCGTCATTCTCAAGATAAAATTATGCAATGCCGTATTTAACGCATCTAAACATTCATCTGTTGTCTAATGTGTAGGATAACACTGGGAGGGTAACATTAAGAGACGGGTAGAAGTTCAGTGTGTGTGTGTGTGTTGGATTTTTAACGTAGCTTTAACAGTTTTTCAGTCATATCGCTACGATGTCTGCAGTGTGGCAGTTTATAGTGATGTCTAGCACTGGGGCATCATGCAGCAGACATGTAGCGTGATGTCCCACCCAGTCACATTATCCTGACACCAGGCCGACCAGTCCTAACACTAACCTCTTAATGCTGAGCGCCAAGCGAGGCCGCTGTTAGTGCCATTTTTGTAAGTCCTTGGTATGACTCGGCCGGGGATCGAACCCACGACCTCCCGCATCCGAGGCGGACGCTCTAACCACTAGGCCACCGGAGCGGTGGTAGATGTTCAGTATGGATTTTATGAAACTTGACGCTTGGGGGATTGCGGCATACTCATCGCCCAATCCTCACCCATATTAGAAGACATAAATTATCAAGATTATAAATGGCTTTCTAAGTAAAATTTATTTGCTAACACTGCTAATTATGTGACTATGTCCCCATACGTACCATTTTCCCCGACAGTGTTGCGGGGGTGGGGGTGGGGGTGGGGTGGTAGATGGGCGGTGAGACTATAAAATGGGGGGGGGGGGGCGGTGTGCGTGACCAAAAATGCGACGCCGTAAAGTTGAGAATAAGCTATCGTTTCATACATGCCTATAGAAATTGTTTGAAAAGTCATATCTGAATAACAAAAATAACTTGTCAGTTTTCCTCAAACCAATTCATAGACTTACAAAGAAAAAAATAAATGGTAGGCTTAACATTGTCATGTGACTGGGTTGGACATGATGCTACATGTCTGCGGCACGATGCCCCAGCGCTAGACATTACTATAAACTGACACACTGCAGACATCATAGCGATATAACTGAAAAACTTTTTATACTACATTAAAAATCCAAAGCACACACACACACACACACACACGCACACACGCACACACACCTTATTTGCTAATGTTGGAACAATGGTGAATCAGACATTATTATTTTGAACTGCATCTACGTTTAAGCATTAAACCTTATTGATTAATTGGATTCCAGGTTGCCGCCGCAGAAAGATTATATATATATATATATATATATATATATATATATATATATATATATATATATATATATATATATTTATTTATTTATACCACATACATTAAAAAATAACATGCATTTAAAGTGTTGGTATAAAGCAATTTGATATACCAATACTATTGGTATATCAAATTGTGATCTGCCCATGGCGCAATAATACGCATATATAAACATTCTCGCGAGCGTCTGCAGTTGATTCTAGATCAATGATCAATTTCCATACATTAGTCACTAGTGACGTATGAAAATAATGATGAAAAGTATTAATAATCCCCGTTTTCTAAATTAATTTAATATGGTACACATTTTCATCACAATCCTTTCTGCTTTCTGTTCTCCCCTCCCCTCTCAAGCATAACGGACAAACTGTGCAGAAATGTGGAATGAGAGAGAAAAGGAATTTTGGCTGGATTAAAACCTTGAAATAGAAATTACACCAAGTAACCTACAAGAATATGGTTCGTCCTAACGATACGTGTGCACTTTCCTTGGGATTTATCAACAGTGTTTATCAATGATACAATGTTGCAAACTAGTAAATTCCTCGGTTACGTGGTACACATACCGTGATATATTAATGTTATGGTTCTTTTTTTTTTTGGGTTTTTTTCTTAAACATACCATAATGTTCTAAAAAATCGATTATTATTATTTAAATATGAAAATGTCCAAAGGTCTCTCTCTCTCTCTCTCTTGACCATCGTAGCAGGATACGGGCTAAAATCTATGAAATGGCGAACGTAGAGGATTTTCCGACAATATCTCTGGACTTATGAATGATGGTAAAAGTTAAGTCAAACCGACCAAAGGATGAGAGACAGATAGACAGACAGACAGACAGACAGAGACAGAGTTTTAAAGTCAAACCGACGAGAGAGAGAGAGAGAGAGAGAGAGAGAGAGAGTTTGTGGGTCGGTTGTACTGTTGCTAAAGCAGAATAATGACTTAGATCAACTGTAAATATATTAAAATATTTTAATTACCTCTTGTTGGTTCGTCAGCTGGCTTAGTTTCTATTCCACATTAATTTCCATGCGCCGGTATGTGAA